>QZCP01000311.1:4861-54029 GCA_003956705.1 Brevipalpus yothersi
TCTCTCTCTCTCTCTCTCTCTCTCTCTCTCTCTCTCTCTCTCTCTCTCTCTCTCTCTCTCTCTCTCTCTCTCTCTCTCTCTCTCTCTCTCTCTTACCCTAACTAATCGAGCTCTTCGATGGCTGCATCAGATTTGATCGACTTTTTTTCCCTCAAATCGAATAGTCGAAAGGATTTTTTTAATACATAAATTCCAAGTTTGAACGATAATTCTTTGAGAGAAGAGGAAGAAGAAGAGAGAGAGAGAGAGTGAGAGATAGAGATAGATTTACAGAGAGTAAAAGAAAGAGATTGTAATTGCGATCAATATTTTTGCTGATATCTGCTGTCTCATCCATTTTTTTGCGTACAACTTATCACAAATACAGTCTCTCACTATCAATAGCCATTGGGAACCAGAAAGAGTAACGGTATATATTTAGTATGTAAGAGAGAAAAAGAAAGAGGAAAGAAAGTAAAGCAAGAGGCATGTAGTATGGAACGATAAATGAAATTAAGGATGCCTTTCAGATGCATTTAATCTTGTTAGTAAGAGTATAGCAAAGGAAAGGTTTAGAAAGAGAAAGAGAGAAAGAAAAATCACATCGCCCTACATATGTATATATTCATATTCATATGAGATCAGTATCGATGATGATGACGAGGAGGATGAGTAGTAGTACGATGATAAACGAAGTGAAGCCAGTGGGTTAAGGATTTTGAATCGAGAGAAAAAAAGGTTCTTTTGGCATAAGATTGAATGAGAATAAGTTCTTATCCGCGAACCTTGTATTCACGATTCTACCTCATGAGTGGAGAACGAATTAAGGTAAGCTAAGGTATTGGATATACACTTACCGGGAAATTTGATGACAAGAAGACATCTCGATGATGATATCGATGCATGGTGATGATGATAATAATAATAATTGGTACAAGTCAAGTCTAGCAAGTGAAACATACTCGCTGTGACCATCATTGATTGAATTGATTCGTATTTCGTGAAACACTTGCTATTAAACTACACATAAAATAAAATTATATCAGCTCAATTTGAAATGATCAACAAATCGAACTGTGTAAGTGTGTGTGTGTGTATGTGCAAGAAAGAGAGAAGACGAGAAAATATATTCAACAAGGCTTATGCACTCTGATAATCATGGTTATAATAATAATAATACGTATAATTTTTATTTGCCACAATCCATAAGATGAATTCAATTTTCACTCAGTAAACAAAGTGATGAGAAAGCGTAAATCATCATCATCATCTTTTTTTGGAAGGTGTATGTATATGTGTTGAGTTTTTTCCAACCACGATTAAAATGAAAATTTATTATGTGGTGTTTGATAAAATAGAATGAGAGGGAGAGAGAAAGAGAGAGAGAAAAATTCTGATCTCAGATGGTGAGTGAGCATCCCAACTCCTGGTGCTTCTTCGAGTTTCGAGTCTCGCAGCCTCTCTCTCTCTCTCTCTCTCTCTCTCTCTCTCTCTCTCTCTCTCTCTCTCTCTCTCTCTCTCTCTCTCTTCACTTCTCTCTCTCTCTATTACTTTTTCTCTTTCTTTCTCCATCAGCCCAAATATTTACGAGGAAGAGAGCGAAGGGGGGAACATCATTCGATGATGTGCCATCTACTGACTTAGCTGAGTATCCAGAATTGCATCCATACCGGGAATAAGAATGCACATCCGAAAAAGTATGTCCAATTTCCGTATAAATACCAGTGTTCAATCAAATCAAGTATGGTATCTTGATGGCTTGATAGAGATTGATTTAGATGGACGGACAACGGTACGGTAGGATTATACCAAATGGATTGAGCTATCAGGACGATGAGTAGAAGGGTTAATGGGTGAATAATGATGAGTAAGATGATGGAAATGAGCCTTCTCACGGTAGCTAGGAAGCCTTTGGATTGACTTCCGATCAATAATACTGTGGGAACCATAATGATAGCTAAGAAGAATGCCAATGATATGTTGAGCAGTGAGATGCATGAAAGCATTAGTGCTAGATTGAGAAGAGCTATCATTAAATGAGCTTCCCTGCCACCGGCTGTCCTCTCGGAATGGTCACTTCTCAATTTACGAGCCAGTGGATTGAGCATGAAAATGACTGATAAAGTGGTCAAAAATAGGTGGATTGCAACGCTGAATTTCAAGTTGAAAATTTCCAAAAGTTGAGGAAAATTTTGGAAAAGCCATGGAAGTGAGCATTGCACGAAACCAAGAATATGACAGAAAAAGTTGAATTGTAAGGCATCCCAAAAAGACCAGGATCGATCGAGATTAGATGAATTTGATGCTAAAGCGTTTAGATGTAAAAGAATACTGATAGATTTGATTAACAACGGTACAGTCATCAAACCAAAAGGTATCATGTAGTAACCAATGGAAATATAACGTCGAGTTGATGGTAGAAGATAAAACCAATAAGATCTATTGAATCGTTCGAGAAGATTGTTCAAACTTCGAACAATACCTTCGACCACTAATCCCACTTGCATTAGAGAAGAAGACAGATAACCGTCTTTCTCTCTACTTGTTTTCTCGATTCCTTCCAAAGTTAAGGCTTGGATGGCATATTTGTGGAATAAGCCATGGGCACCAGATGGATAGTTTTTTGCCTGCGATATCATCATGGAAATAGTGGTTAAGGCATACTCTGTTGCTAATTCAACTGGATCAGGTGTGAATGGATGAGATCTGGCATGAAAAGTTGGTGTTACTGATTCTCTGGTGGCCAACTCCACAGCAACATTGAAAAGATCCAAGTTCATCAGTTGTCCATTGAGTCCTTCGATTTTCAACTCTAGTCGAGATATTTCTTGACCATGAATTTCAAGATTTAGAGCTGCCTGTATTTGACCACCTCTTGCGGGTAGAAAACCATAATCCAAAACACTAGATTTTTCTGAGCCATGATAAGCTTCGAGCCAAGCATAAATACCCAACATGTCTTGATCACCAATTAAAAATACTATGTCTTTAGCCCAATAATTTTTGGTAGAAAAATATTTAGCCAATGCAAACATGAGTGCAATACTAGGAAGCGTATTTTTACCACTTTTATCCGAACTGTAAGGAGCACTGATCACCAGAGCTTCCGTGGACGGTGCCCTTGGAGCCCGAAGTATCCCATAAACATTCATACCAACAGTGTCCTGTGGATTAAATGATAATTACCGTCGCTATTCAGTTATCATGAGGATTGAACTACCGAATGCTACTTACCGGCTTGTCAAGGAAAGGATAGTGATGGGTAAAATTGTGACTGTAAGCATGCAGTCCAATACTTTTAAATTGTTTGAGCAAATACTGATGAGGTATTCGATCACCTGACAGTCGAGCTTCATTTTTTAATTCTTCATAAACTTTGTCCAAATAAGTTTTCAAATTGAATTCTCTTTTCACAAGACCCGGCAGAAGCGCATTGTCACTGAAGTATGTCTTGTCGACTAAGTTTTCCGTCACAAGAGCTATGCTGGCAGCGATAGCCAAGGAGATACACAAAAAGTTCAGATAATTAGAATGATTTTTGAATGTCTTTGCCAATATTCCATGACCACTGGTTCTATCTGCTGTTAATAGACCCATTGTTGACACAATATGAATAACACTTTTAATGCACCAAGTTTTCTACCGGCATGTTACAGTGTGGGAAAGTTACTCTGTTGTCACAACATTGGTACAGGTGTTGAAGCCACAAGTAGTGAGAGAGGGAGTTTTGAATTGAAGAGTAACAGTAAATATTTGGTAATCTCATGGAGTGGATAAGTTTCCAAATTGTGATAGCTAGAATTTTGGACATAATTTGGGAAAGATAAAAATTCTAGGTAGATAAATAAGTCTATAATAAGAACATTAGATGAGATAATTATCATGAGAAGATAGTTTTTAAGGCCAATTTAGATACTTTTCAATGAACGGCTCTTGAATGAGTACTTCTCTTGGGTTAGGATGTAGGTGACTCATTGGCTCATCACTAGCTCACTGATTTGATTCTCTAGATCTTTGATCTCGTTCTTCAGTGCCTTCTTGCGTCCCTTTTTCTTTTGTATTTCGGAAGTTGTTTTGTTCAGCTCCTCTTGAATTGAAGTCAACTCTGCCTCCAAAGCTTTTACTTCATCTTCATTATTGGCATTAATCTGTTCCTTTTCTATTAGTTCTTTCTGGATAGCATTGAGCTCCTCGGTCAAATTATCTCGCAGCTCATTGATAACAGCCAGCTTAACGTCCAAAGCTTCTTGTGCCTCTTTATATTCAGTATCATATTGGGCCAACTGATTTTCTAGAATATCTTCTTGTTTCAGCTCTCCCTCATGTTCACCAAAGACACAATCATAATCAACGGAAATATCTGCATATTTCAACTCTGCATCTTCGAGTTGTTTCAGCAGAGCTATTTTTCGTTGTTCCAACTGCTCAGTTTGACCAAGTTTCTTGCGTTGTTCAATCAATTCTTTTTGCTTTTCGATGGTCTGGTCTAGAATACTATTTATTTCGTCTTGAATTTCATTTCGTCTTTGAAGGAAGTTTTTATTCAAGTTTTCAGTTGCTGTTTGTTCGTTATGTAACTCTTTCTGTACATTATCATATTTTGATCGAACTTCCACAAGTTCCTTTTCCAGATCCCCGAGGACAGATGTCAACTTTTTTAGCTCGTTTTCGTACTCTTCCTTGCTTAGAGAGGCTTTTCTCATTTCCTGAAAGAGTTTT
Source organism: Brevipalpus yothersi (assembly GCA_003956705.1). Classification (NCBI taxonomy): domain Eukaryota; kingdom Metazoa; phylum Arthropoda; class Arachnida; order Trombidiformes; family Tenuipalpidae; genus Brevipalpus; species Brevipalpus yothersi. The sequence continues at coordinate 9,560 of QZCP01000311.1, forward strand.
TCACCACTATTTATACATTCAATTGCTACAACTAGAAACAACTTACCTCTTTGTAAGGATCATGAGCGTCAACTCCTTTGAGAACCTCAATTTTGAAGCGTATCTCATTCATATTACGTTCATCACTATCATCTGAATCAAGTGATATTCTTTTCTTTGTCAGAACTTCATCATTGACCACAACAATTTCGGCAATTCGAGAAAACTCCGAATACATATGATTGACTACACCAGTGATTGATTTTAGAAATTCATTTTTGATTTCGTGTTCACCTTTCAAAAAATTCTCAATGAGTTCACTTAAGTTTTTGATGTCGTCAACGATGCTACCACTCTTCAGAATATCATCAATAGTATGAATGACACTCTTCATGATTCCCACTATTCGTTCCTCATTAGCCGCTCTCTTAGTCTTTTTAGTTAAAGCACCGCTCAAAGCTGATTCATAATCATCAAAATGAATGAGAAGTTTCCTCTTCCTATTATAATCATTTCTCTCCGCTTCCAATTTGATTTTCACCTACAACCCAATCACACAATCAAATTAGATCAACCATTGTACAATTGAGACAGTTAAAAAGCATTCGCATTAAAATATCACAAGAAATCACACCACAAACTTACCACTTCCGATTCAACAGCCTTCTTAACATTGGCAGCCTTCTCTCTACGAACAGCTTCCATAAATTGTGGCAATTTGGTAATAATCGGTGAACTCATTACCATCATTTCACTGTTAGCCATCTTCGACCACATATCGAACAGTATTCTCTACGTTCGTACTACTACCACTGCAAACTAAACGATGATAATTCGTTAATCAAATACTAATAATTAACTACTATTAATCACAATTCTAATCAAATCAAATCAATATGGCGAATTTTTCTTTGTTTTGCAGCTTTTTTAAGACTAAGAAAAAATTTTTCTTCTCTTCTTTTCGTTTCGAAAAGAAACTTTTCGAATAGAAAAAGAATAGAATAGAAATAGAATTTTTTACTATCTTTACTAGTGGCGCCGCCATTAAGAAAATTTGGAGGCGTTTACAACTTCAACAGCGGAGTAACACTTTGAAGTAGAGAGAGTAAAAAATTGTGTTTTGACACTTGATGCGGTTTAATTTAATTTGATTTAATTGGTCTGATTTTGATGATCAATTGGTGATCACTGATAGTATCGTGTGTAGCATGTGTTTCAAATTGATGTGTTCAGAGGGAGATTGATAACATCTATTGTCCATCAGTCCCCATCAGCCAGTGTCATCATCATCACCATCACCACCATAGTCGGTCTTCAGATTAGCAAGCTTTCTCTCTCTCTTACTCTTTATCTTTCTTTTTCTGTCTCTTCATGATCCTTATGCTCATTATTATGAGTAATTTTTATGCTTGATAAGTATCAAAGATACATATTCACTCTACTCTGCCCCCTACTCTAATCATCATCATAATCATCACATTGACCAGCTTTACTTTTGCTGGACATTTGAAGCAATAACTGTGTGTGTGTGAGTGTGTATTTGTATATGTAAGTGTGTGTGAGAGAGTTTTTTGCTCTCTATTAGAGATATTAATCATCAACATGATCGGTGGTCTATTCATATATAATCACAAGGGTGAAGTACTCATCAGCCGAATGTATCGAGATGATATTGGTCGCAATGCGGTTGATGCTTTTCGTGTTAATGTTATACATGCCAGACAACAGGTCCGCTCACCGGTTACCAACATCGCTCGGACATCATTTTTCCATATTAAGAGAAGCAATTTATGGCTGGCCGCTGTAACCAAGCAAAATCTTAATGCATCGATGGTTTTTGAATTTCTACTCAAAATGTGTGAGGTTATGCAGAGTTACTTTGGAAAAATTAGCGAAGAAAATGTTAAGAACAATTTTGTTCTCATATATGAGCTATTGGACGAGATATTAGATTTTGGTTATCCTCAAAATACTGACACCGGTATACTGAAGACATTTATCACTCAACAAGGTATAAAATCTCAAACCAAAGAGGAGCAATCCCAAATCACATCACAAGTAACCGGTCAAATTGGTAAGTTTCTGATGAACATGTAGCTACATGTTTCACTTGGCAAACATCACTCTGCGCACACATGTACTCACATGTCTAATTTGTTCATTTGTTACATTCATTTTAGGGTGGCGGAGAGAAGGAATCAAATATCGTCGTAATGAATTGTTTCTCGATGTTCTGGAGTATGTTAATTTATTGATGTCACCTCAAGGGCAAGTGCTCAGTGCACACGTTGCCGGAAAGGTGGTGATGAAGGCCTACCTATCCGGTATGCCAGAGTGCAAATTTGGTATCAATGACAAGATAACCCTCGAAAATAAAGGCAAGACAAGCTCTGCACTTGACGATCCTTCTGTTAAGGGTAATCTTGGAGGACCAACGAAAGCTTCCATTGCAATCGATGATTGCCAATTTCACCAGTGTGTCAAGCTGTCTAAATTTGAATCCGAACATAGCATCAGCTTCATTCCACCGGATGGAGAATTTGAACTTATGAGATATCGCATCACAAAAGATATTTCTTTTCCATTTCGAATCATTCCTCTGGTTCGTGAAGCAGGACGAACAAAAATGGAGGTTAAAGTTGTTCTCAAGAGTAATTTCAAGCCAGCAGTAGTAGGACAAAAGATAGAGGTCAAGATACCGACTCCTTTGAATACCAGTGGATGTCAACTAATCTGCATGAAAGGCAAAGCCAAATACAAAGCGAGTGATAATGCGATAGTGTGGAAAATAAAAAAGATGGCCGGTATGAAAGAAACCCAGCTCAGCGCTGAAATAGAACTTCTACTCACAGATACGAAGAAAAAATGGAATCGACCTCCGATTTCGATGAACTTTGAGGTTCCTTTTGCACCATCCGGTTTGAAAGTAAGATATTTGAAAGTTTTTGAGCCAAAGCTTAATTATTCAGATCATGATGTCATCAAATGGGTTCGATATATTGGTCGAAGTGGTCTCTATGAAACTAGATGTTAACAATATACCGAGGATAAAGCTTAACTAGAATTCTATTCTTTAATTTTGAGTGATAAGGGTTTCAAATCGATTCACCCCAAAGAGAATATAGCCCTGGGCAATGAGGTGTTGAAAGAAAAATATGTAACAGCATTCCTTCCTTATTTCACTGATATATTTCACGTGGCATTCAAATTTTTCCCTGAATGCATGGTCTAATCATTGCTGATTGGTGAATAAATTAAGTTTCTCATTTAAAAACTTTGTCTCAATTCATTGATCATCTTTTGTCACAGTCAAAATATTTCATGCCAAATTGGCAACTATTTTCTTTCTATTACTCTCTCTCTCTAATGAGCATGATTTCGCTTCGATCACATTCACGTCTCTGATCATTCATGAATAATGATGATTTCTTTCTCTTGACATCTTTTTTTCCTACACGCAAATGAGACGAAAAAAGTCCACAATTGCGACATCACCATCTTCACATCACGATTTCTCGCACCAAATCATGATCCTCGTGAATCATTACATGCGACATTTTTGTAGCCTCTGTTATTGTCCCCCATGATGGATGCATGAAATTGTAACGAGCGTAACGAAATGTTACACCGAATATAGAGTAGAGAATTTGTATCAAAAATCAAAGATCGTCCATTAAATGCATGCGGTGTGTATGAGTATGTTGAATAGAATTAAGCTTAATTGAAAGCAGAAAACCATCTCTCTCTCCCTCATCTCATCGCTGATTGAGCCGAACTTATCATCATTCAATCCAATGTTACTGTACACAGTATTTGTACTGGATGTGTGGATGTGTGTGTGTTTGATCCCTTGAATGTTTACCCCTCTCCCAGCTTCCCGTGAAAACTCTCCATCATCATCTTCGTCTTCCCGTTATTCTCTCAATCTCCACATTGTCAAGTGAGAGAAAGAGTAACACAGTCGATTCTTGGCTACACCATCTCTCTCTCTCTCTCTCTCTCTTTCCTCATCTTTCTTTCTTTGACGATTCCAAGAGTCTCTTCCTCCTGACGTTTTTTGTTCTCCACCTTATCTCAACTATCACAATGTTTACCGGCTGACATTCTCCTTGAGAGCTCAGTCAGCTCAACTGGGAGATATGCTAGTCAATTTACTTTCTTGTAATCTGTGATCGAGAGTTCCAAGTCATCTCTCTCTCTCTCTCTCTCTCTCTCTCTCTCTCTCACTCACTTGCACGCTAACTAAATCATCCTATTGGACTTTTCCATTGTGTATGTGTGTCCCAGTGTGTCCTCAGTGATCAACGAATCATCATCAGCACCCTAATCGTTTGTGTAAAGTTCGAATTTCACATACTTTCGATTATCATGAGTGTAGTGTGTTGAGTTCGCTTGGTCACTTCGTTCTTAGAACTCGATAAAATGAGCTCACAGTGTGCCAGTGTGAATAGTGTGATTGGAACATTCTTTTTTGGCTATTCTCGGCTACCACGCAATATTCTATTGAAAACTTTCCTCCACTTATAATTATTTTAAACAGGCTCAAGCTTAATTTTCTGCATCAACAAGTGCCTTCGTTGATTTTTGTCTCTATTGTTCAGTCCATTTTCGTTCAGTTCTCCCAGATCATCATCATGATTAAAATTCCAAAACGAGGAAGTATGCTCTACGGGTATGAGCATACTTTGGTGAGTATGGATGAATTTTTCACATCTGATGGAAAGTCTTTGATTGCAAAGCCAGATAACTGAATTAATTGACACTCAAATAAGTTATGATATCCGATATGATATATTTCCTGTATGCTTGAAATTTTCTTTAAATCAATTTTCTCATGAAGCATCAAACAGGATATCGTTTACATATTCATCGATTAAGTACCCAGTTTTTCCCACAAAATTCAGAGTAATCATATTCATAATAGCTTATAATTCATGGACTTTTCATCACCCTATGTTGAATAATTTCAATCACTTTGTCTCGCATTCAATTACTCGTATTCTCTTCTCTCTCATCTATCATGGTTATCTCATTGTATGCAATATTTTTCCTTTTTATGCAGATGTATGGTCGATATCGAGAAGATCTCGGTCATTATGCTCGTACACAAGCCAAAAATTTGAAAAAACTTACTGGAAAAGAAGAAGAGATTTTGATGAAGAAAGGTTTTAGAAGGTATCAACGAGCATGGAAGAGAAAATCTAGAGGTAAATCATTAAATTTCTATTTCCTATGCACCTTAAGTGAAAATTTCAACCTTTATTATTTATTATTTAGCACCAGAGAAAAGAGAGTTAGGTAGATTGAAACAATTTGAAAGAAGAAATAATAGTGATAGCAGGATCTATTCATCTTGAATGATGTGCATCTTGTCATGCTGATGAGATTTCGATTGGCTTCATAATCAAAAAACATCTTATAAGAGCAGAGGAGACTATACTCATAGAGGTTTGATGAGCATTTTCAGTATATGCTGTACGATATATTCCAGTTGAAAATTTATCGAATTTATATGCTCTAGAAATTTTAGTTTACTAAATTTTCTACTATTAACTTGAATCTTTTCTCATATCTAGCATTTCTGCAGGTAATATGGAATAATTCATTCGCAAAAGTTGGAGAAGATTGGATTTTTTTAGCACTCTTAGGAATAATCATGGCCGCTCTAAGCTTCGCTATCAATGTGGTAGTTGAACAAACAGCCACCGCTCGACGAAGACTGTATCGTGATGTATCATCAGATCTACCTTACATGAAATACTTAGCCTGGGTTTCAGGTCCTCTGGTGCTAGTGCTTTTTGCATCAGGTTTTGTGCATGTTGTTGCCCCACAAGCTGTGGGTTCAGGAATTCCTGAAATGAAAACTGTTCTCCGAGGAGTTGTGCTTCGAGAATATTTAACCCTCCGAACACTAATAGCCAAAATAGTTGGACTCACATTCACCCTCGCCAGTGGACTGCCACTGGGTAGAGAGGGTCCATTTGTTCACATATCAAGCATTTTAGCAACTCTTCTCAGCCGTGCTGTGGTATCATTCAAAGGCATATATGAAATTGAATCGCGAGTCATCGAAATGCTGGCTGCGGCATGTGCTGTGGGTGTTGCAGCCACTTTTTACACCCCAATCGGTGGTGTTCTATTTTCCATCGAAGTAACATCAGTCTACTTTGCAGTACGAAATTATTGGCGCGGATTTTTCGCCGCCTGCTGTGGTGCTACAGTGTGGCGTTTGTTAACGGTTTGGATAAAAGGTGCATGTAAGTTGATCCACTTGATCCCATATCTCTCCTTCTCTTCCATGAGCTGTATTTCTGTCTTTTCTGGCATCCTGTTGTTGATATTTTTCTCTCACAATCAATCTTGTGCCTTGTTGGTTACATTTGATAGTGATGATGCAACGTAATTGTTTTTTTTCTGGTGTTTACTTGTGGAAAAAATTTGGCGCCTGTTAACTTCAGGGCTTTCTGGCAAGGTGTTCGAAAAGCTGAATAGTATCATGAAATTTTTGTAGACTATGAACTCTCTGAGGATAGATAAAATCTTTTCTTGGCGATTCATTTTTAGACTTTCAGATTGATGGCTTAGCACTTCAAACTGTGAGAAAGTGAAGGGCTTGTAAGTCCTTGAGAATATTGGAGTTGAAGTTCATGACGATCATTAATAATATATACATGTATATTCTACTGCCTTCATCTTATACAAGTGACTTAAGTCATGTCAACTTTCTCTCTCTCTCGATATTATTAGCCATATCAGCACTTTTCAGAACTAGCTTCAAGAGTGAATTTCCGTTTGATCCACAAGAATTACTGGTCTTTGCGATTATTGGTGTTCTCTGTGGCTTTGGAGGAGCTGGTTATGTAGCGTTTCACCGGAAGATTGTTCAATTCAATCGAAATCACAAAAAATGGAATCAATTTCTACAAACCAAGTAAGAAGATTTCTGAGTTGCAAGAGAATCTATAATTTTCGAAATGCAAATTCAAATCAACATTCCTCGAGATGGAGACAAATTTAATTGAAATCATGCTCTCATTCTATCTCAGTCGATTCATCTATCCGGGTTTGGTCACTCTGCTAATAGTATCGTGCACTTTCCCGCCTTTTCTAGGAAAATATATGGCAATCAATGTGAGTGATGAACATGAGAGAGAAGTTGAATGCAGTGGAAATGAAACAGAATTTTTCTTCCAGGCATCAACTCACCTTGTCATCGAGCAACTGTTCAGCAACATTACATGGGGCAATCCAGCACAAGATTCTGAAGCTCAGGATATCATAAATCATTGGACTACCTCTCATACCAATATTTATTTTCATTTGATATTTTTCATCATCATGATTGTGAGTGTTTATATGATTGCTGGTATTTCACTATTCTCATGAAAAATTTTTCCATTTTTCTAGTGGTGGACATCAGCTCTTGCCTCAACAATCCCAGTGCCTTCTGGAGTTTTTATACCCGTTTTCGAAGTAAGTTTCCAATGGGAATAGATTATCAGTCAAAGTCAGAGTTCTAAACTCTATCTGATAGAATGAATGATATTGAATTGATGGTAAATCAAAAATTCTTATCATGAACTACGAAAGTTATCATCTGAATGATTCATTTGTCCCAACATCAGATTGATGTCTTCAATACTTTTGAGTACCATTCTGTCAGTCCTAAAATTTCAAATTTTCTCACAAGATAGGGGCAGCATTTGGTCGATTAGTTGGCGAAGTGATGGCCCTTCTGTATCCCAATGGAATCGGTTTCGCAGGACGTCATTTGCCGATTGTTCCTGGTGGATATGCGGTTGTAGGAGCAGCAGCATTTTCTGGTGCCGTTACACACACAATATCGACAACAGTAATCGTTTTCGAATTAACTGGTCAAATGTCACACATTGTCCCGGTCATAATGTCAGTATTGATAGCCAATGCGGTGGCTCAATCATTGAGACCATCCATTTACGATTCTATTATTGAGATAAAAAAGTTACCTTATCTACCGGCGATTATGAGTACCTCATCCTTGGCTCATCGGATCATGATTGATGATATTATGACTCGAGAGGTGATTTTTGTGTGGAAAGATTGTTGCTACAAAGACATTAAGAATATAATGGAGTCATACGGGAATATAGAGACGTTTCCATTAGTAGATTCACCGAAATCAATGGTACTTTTGGGCTCGGTGCACCGAAATGAGTTAGATTTTATCTTGCAACAGCAACTTTGTCGTGAAAGACGGCTTCAAGAAGTTAAAAGACGCTATTCTCATCAAGATTCCGTTAAATTTACCATGCCTTACGTCTATGGATCTGAAAACTCATCCAGAAGTTCTAAACTTGACCTAGCTGAGCTCAATGAGCCAAGTTCAAGGTGAATTTTGTTTTTTTTATTCTTGAATCTCAGCTAACTCGACAAAATTTGGGAGAAAACTAAACATTCTACTGTATCTCTAATTAGATCTGCCTCTTGTGGTTTTGCCAATCAATCATCTCGTTTTGAAGTTTATCCTGTTAACAATCAGCCACAAGAATCAAGTTTGACAAATGAATCCAATAATTATCGGTCTACTCCCCCTCTTTCGGCTAATCATTCTCCTAAAATACCCATTAAATCAATTTTGAAGCCGGCAGCCCAGTTCACATCATATTCACCCAACTCAGTAGTTACACAAGGTATGTGGCTATTTACAATCAATATCACTTTCAATGAAGATATCGTCAATTGAATTGTGATAAAAAAATGAATCATGTTATCTTAATAGACATACTATCTTTAATAGCAGCATTAGTTGCGATTAATTGTTTCTAAATTAAGAATCCTCTCTTTTTTTGAATTGTCATGAACTGGAAAATCGTTGATCACAAATATCATTTTCTTATTATCATTATCTAATTTGATTTAGATTTTAAGCTTCGACAAGCTTTTGAAAATATTTTCACGAAAAGTTTAAAACTTCAAGATGCTAATCATGAAAAAGTAAGAATTTCTCTTCCATTCTCGATTCCATGGAAGATCTTAAATGTCACCCAAACATTTCATTCTATTTTTATTTCAGAACGATGACACAATTTCGTCAAGTGAGCCAAGTACACCAATAATTCAAAGACGAGTCCAACTAGTATGTTATTTTCGATTACTTTGATTCTATGGGAAACATGTGATCATATAACAACAACGAGAGTGAACAATTTGTCACATCCTCATAGAGAGAGCATATATCAATACGTTTAACTGATTCATTTCTAATCTTTTTTCATTAAGCCTCGAGAGCGTGTAATCGATATGTCACCAGAGGAACAGTTGGCATGGGAAGAGGATCAACTCAATCAAATCATTGACCTCTCATCGTGTCACATTGACCCTGCTCCTTTCCAATTGGTGGAAAGAACTTCTCTGATCAAAGTTCACTCGCTTTTCTCGATGCTTCAATTGAGTTTAGCCTATGTAACGTCCATAGGACGATTGGTTGGTGTCGTTACCCTGAGAGATGTAAGTGAATCGATTTGTTTGACAGTCAGGTATGGAATCTTATGAGAACTATCCACTTTTCAGATACGAACTGCAATCGAAAAAATGAACAGTGGTACTCTCTTACCGCGAGCTTCGTTGTTAAATCCTTTGAATCAACGACGTAGTAGTAAATGTGATGCACTAACATCGATAGCTGCATCCAATTTTAAAGATGGAAATAAAATCGGAAGCAAGTTTTGATTCTTGTAAGTGATAATTAACTCTATTTTTTGAAATATATATGAACAAATATATATAGAATCATGTTGGAATGATCTTTCCAAAGTTCATCAAGAAAATATATCTTCCCTCTTTTTCATCATGAGTACAGTGATTTCCACTATAACGTTATATCAGTCCATTGATCGATTTAAAATTCTGTAAAATTAAAGCTCAAATTTTCAATGTTTTGGAATTAATGTTCCAATTTTCTTAAGCGATCTATGACTCAGAAGCACTGATGCCTTCTACTCTGTTTGTTTGATTAAAGAATCGTCAAAGAGGGTAATGAAAGCTTACCGAAAGACCAATGAGGCAACTTTGACAAATGATTATCAGGTTATGCACTAGAAAAATTGTTTTTTCATTATTTCTGAATGTATTACCATGAATTGTCTCACTAGTTGTCACATTGATTTTTTTTCGATTATGCTGTCTCCGAATTTTTGTATCCATATTATCAATGATTCGAGTCTCAGCATTTTCTCGAATTACTTATAATTTAGTTTTCACTGTGAAAAAGAAAAGGGATTATAGGTTATAATTTGCGATTGTAAACACCAAATTTCGCCTTCCTACTTATTTTTACGATCACACTCGAGTGATAAAAACAGCTCACGGATAAAAAAGCAGCGAATTTTGGAATAAAAAACTCAAGAATCACACCGAACATTATCGGCTTGGAGAATCATTTTTAATAATTTTGAGCATGTTGAGGATAAAAAAAATTTGAAATAATCTAAGAGACATAAGTTTTAAGTCAATCATTTGATCGATGAGTTTCATTGAATTGATCTCTGAGTGGGAAGTTTCCAATAAGTTTCTTAGGAAGGTTTTGCCTGAGAGATAATTCTCTAGAATGAGTTGGAATGATGAAGAGTATTTCTTTCGAATGATCCGTATTCGAGATATCGAAACGAATTTTTTCTGATGAAATTGAGATCTAATCAGCTAGCAGCAGAAAACATGAGATCGTTAAATCCGAATATTCTGATAGAATGTAATTAGATTATATCAGATGATTAGACACCTTAGCAGCTAACGATAACCAGAAGATAGCATCTGATTGGCTGATAATATGGATAAAACCGCTCCTTTACAATATTTTTGAGCTTTTAACAACAAATCAAATCAAATCGGTCAGCACTCATGGAACTGGAGGATGCTGTTGCTGATAGTAGAGATGCTGTTTTATCTTTTCCAATATGAAACTTCGATGCTGACTAGGTTTCACTCCAATACCAATCAGATCATTATTATCCAAACGGAGCAACTTTGGACCGTTAACATATTCGAATCGATTGCGATGTTCAACCATTCCTATGGACGATATCCAATCTTTCACATCCTCTTCCGACCAATCGACCATAGATCGTTTGGGAAAAGTTGCTGGAACTTTTTGTTGATGCTGGTGTTGATGTTGTTGATGTTGCTGCTGCTGTTGTTGTTGCTGTTGTAATGATGGTGGTGGACCTGGAGGAGGTGGTTTTGTGGGTTGCAAAGGGTGGCTCATGGTAGAGGGAGAGGAAGAGGATACCATCGTTCCTTGTCCACTTGCTGCTGAGCTGCTAGGAGCAGCAACAGCAAGTTGATGCTGATGCTGATGAGAATGTGAGTGGGAATGTGAATGTCCTAATTGATGAGGAGAGGAAGCTATTTGTTGTTGCTTGTGAGCATCGCTACTGAAGAAGGAGGAAGAAAAAAAATGAGATGAAAATTAGGAAAATATCTTCTCGTTCAATCAATAATTTATCATCAATTTTTGACCTTTCAACTAATTTGGTTGAACAAAACTGGAAGCCTTTTTTCCATTTTTGTTTCGTGATCAATTTCCGAGTGATTACTCAAATCAGTCGAAAGATTGCCTCTATTTTCCAGCCTCTTCAATTTTGAGCGTGAAAATACTAATAATCAGTCTTCTATCTCTCTCTCTCTCTCTCTCTCTCTCTCTCTCTCTCTCTCTCTCTCTCTCTCTCTCTCTCTCTCTCTCTCTCTCTCTTTCGTGCATACTTACGTATAATATTGATGCGAATGACCAGAATGCATTTGTTGCTGGCGCATTAAACGGTTTTGGACTTGAGTTTTCAGAGATGATGGAAGGCAGAGAGAAGAGAGAAAGAAAATGTGAGTGGAAAATAATATGAAAGCAAAATGAATCGAAGAACATCGATGACTGATAGTTGATGAGTCAGCTTTAAACCAGTTCTGATTACATTTTTCTTCTATATTATCTAAGTTTGAGTTCACAAAGTCAGTGTATTTGTCTTTATGCCGGAAGTGGATAGAATGTATAGCCTTTGATCATTGTTGTTCACATTTTCTCTCATTCAATCATGTGGAGGGAGAGAATTTTTTTCACCTGTAATCAAACTTGTGGACATTTATCATCATGCGGATGTGAGAAAAAAGCATCACACTGGTTGATTATATTCTGATTGATGATGAGAAACTGAAGATTCTCTATAAAAATTTCAGTGACAACATTTTTGTCGAAAAATATTCAAGAGGTTGAGCAGAGCATGGTTTGGCGATCAAAACTCATATTATCATAGCATGACTCGACTATAATCACTTTTAATTGAAAATTCAGCAAACATACCGGTCAATCTAGAGTAATCAGTCGAGTATTGTGCATTCAATTGATCGGCTCGGCCTCTGGACAATGTTGCATACTGTTGATAAGCATATCGATTGTCCTGTTGATGTTGCCTGTAAGGATCAACGATTCCTGCACAGGCAAACATTGCTGGAGAATCGGAGCCCAATGAACGGGACATTTGAATTTGATCACTGGAAGAATATCTTTGCCGAGGAACAGATTGTCCCTGTTGCTGTTTTACGGCGTATCTTGTAATTGTAGCAAATTGCTGTTGCTGATTTGGTTGCTGTAGATAAGATTGATACTGACGTGTATTTTCACTGAAAACGAGGAAGAAGAGGGGATAGAGAGAGAAACTTTTATAGCTCTTTTGATTATCATTTATCAGGAGATATTCCATCATGTTTGAAGAGAAAGGAAAATGATGATGAAATGTTTGAATAGAAAATTGTATTTCGTCTGATGGAACAAAAGGATATGAATTGTGTTTTTGAGTTGACAAAAAGTTATAGTTGGTCAACTCATTTGAGGAGCAAAATAAAGAGGAAATTGAAATAACTAGCATGATGATGTAGGGATGGATCAGAGCTCATTTCAGTCAATTTACTGATTGATGACTGGCAAGCGATTGATTGATTCTTCATACATCAAATGTACATTAAATGATGAATCAACATCGAGACTGATTGAAGTCAAAAATGAGGACTTCTAAGTCAACTGTGGATTGTTACCAAGAGCAAAATGGATCACATCAAAATAGTGTTAGATGGATGAGGTAAAAATGATCTCTTTCCCTCCTCAGATGCTAGAAATCATTATACTTTGTAAATCTCTCAACTACATATACTGTGTTCTTATGGCCATCGTGATATGAGGTTGATAGATATCAGGAATTGGTCTAAATTCTACCTAAATAAATTGAAATTATGACAAATAAAAAATAACAAAAATCATTGCATGGATAACGTGCAATTTACTGTGGTATTTGATCCGAATAAACCAAAAAATGATCAAATAATAATCAAATATATATAAGGGTTCATTTAAATATGCACAAAATTTTCCGAAAAAAGAAAAAAAAATTTGGACAAATGAAATTTGTTTAAGCTAAATTTCATTCTATTAAAATTGGCACGCTCTGCAAAGCATTCTTGTGTAAACTTACGGATAGATTGCGTATTGAATTTTGGGCTGAGAAAAATTTTGGCCACTGGAATGTTGAGGTTGAGTCTGGTAAATGGCACCAGAGATACCGTGTCTTGCAGCTGCACTGAGGTCACTGAATTCGGGTGGAGGAGGTGGAGGAGGTGTATTTGTTTTTCGAACCAACTGATGGGCTTGATTGGCCAAAGCTGTGTGATAGCAAGTTTGTAACGGTTGCTGATGAGGCGTTGGTTTATGAACGATGTGGATTTTTTGACCTGTTGCGGTGTTAATCACTCGAATGTCCTCCTTTTTGTACATGGAAGAGGTCAAGGCTTGATGGTGGTGAGCTGGATGCTGCATCGCTGATCGACTTCGAATTTGGCCATCATTTGCGGCATTGGTCATCATTGAGGAGGTGACCGGTTGTCTATTTACCACCATTCGACTAGATTCGATTGAATGTGGAGGTGGTGCAGCAAATTCAGGAGGTGGTGGAACCAATTCGGCCATAACATCAACTTCAGTAACCGCTGTAAGGCCTGAGCTATCCACGGGAATGCACACCAATCGTTGTTGCTGTTGATGCTGCTGGCTATGATCTTCGGAATGTTTTTTCTTCATGATCGGTGCACTTGTAGGCCGGTTTGTAGAGGCCATTGTTCTCATCAATGCCATTTGCTGCCCACTATACTGGACTGGGGTAGCAACACTCGATACAACCCCTGCAACACCACCTTTAGCGGCCCGAATGGCGGAAGAGATTTCGGACCATGTTTTGGCAGTTGTTGGTGCCGCTTTACTGTGACTACTTCCAATTGTAGAAGAATAAGTGACATCTGATACGATAGGATCAATTGATGGTGGTGTAGATGAATTGACAGTGATTCGGACTGAATTCGGAAGACTATTTCTCTCTGTAAGAAAGAAAGAACAATCTTTCTATAATTATGGGTATCATTTATCGGGACTGTTTCATGGAGAGTAAAACTGATTTTCCGCTACATGATCGGAAGCGTGCCAGAAACGAAAGAACGAAAGAGAGAGAGAGAGAGGATCAGTGAGCTGAAACTCAGCCTCTCTCTCAAAATGAGAATGAAACTCATCCGATCTATTATGAGCGGCTTTACAGTTACATCATTTATTCTTATCATTGAACCGTCTCATGAATGAAACTCATCGCTATTGTTGGAAAGAAAAATCAAGGCCATAAAAAAAGTGGAAATAAAGAAATCAAGATAAAGCTAATGGTTGTACCTGAGGTGCCGTTTTTTTTCTCAACATTTTTGTTTTATCAGAGGGAATAAAGAAGTAAAGGTATAATGAAATTTTTTTCATCACCTCAGCATCACGGAAGAGAACAAGTAAGATCAACCCACCTCTTTCCAGGGAGACCACATCGATTGAAGAACGACGTTGATGCCCTCCGACCACCGAGATATTTCCAGCATCTCGATTATTGGCACCTTGCACTTCATCTTGATGATGATGGTGCAAAGATGATGCTTTCAGTGTATTACTAGCCGAATCACTTGTGGATCTAGGCTGTAGTTTATATTGTAATTGGGCGGGATGAAAAGCGGAAGAGGAGCGGACATTAGAAAATGAGTTTTAGACTAAAGTGAACGTTTTCATCACAAAAGTAAGGTAGAGAAAGAAAAATAACCAAAGTCATAAAGTAATAAAGGACATGGATGATGACCATCTCGATAGATTGGTTTATCTTTCTGTTACTATACTCACCGATGATGTGTTGTGGGCCATCAGAGTAGCAATCTTTTCGCTCACAATATTACTATTACGTCGATTTAGTGAACGAATTTGTTGAAAGCGGATGTTACCAGCATCGTTGTTGTTATTGTTGTTGTTGTTGTTAGTTTGATTAGAGATTGTTTGATGATGGTGATGATGGTGATGATGATGGACTGTGGATCCTTCACAATCAAAATCAGAGGAAACACCCGATGAGCTATCACAGATGTCAACTTCGAAACACGATTTAGACATTCTCAATGCTGAAGAGGATTGATTGGGATCACTTGATTCTGGTACCTTATTAGCACCATTATTACTGCTATTATTATTATTATTACTACTATTATTGCTTATTGCGTCTTTGTTACCGGCCTTTGAGGTCACTTTGGTCGTGATTCCGTCAGAATTAATACTATAGCGTCTCTCAAATTCGAGAATTGACTCTTTGACTTTGTTCAAATGTTCTGATCGAGATTTGCTAGGGTCATCACAACTTGAACGATCGATGGCACTTTCATTTGTATTATCATCATTATTATAACTACTTGATTTGACTTTATCATCAGAACGCTCGACTAGTTTAGACAGTGCCGCTGATTTGGATGCGGAATTAGCCGCGAAATTTTGTACTTTACTCTTCAGTTGAGCTTCAAATTCAGAATTCTTACTATCTCGTGCTGATGATGCCAGAGCTTCAAATTCACTAGCAGACGTTGGAATGTTGGACTTTTCATTCTCTTTCATTTGATTCCCTGTCTCATGATAGCTCTGAGCCATCCTCACATTTATTGCACCAATAGTGGGTGATGCTTGTTGTGTTTTATCATCAGCACATGGGACAGCCGATGAGGGCAATGATTTGAAAGTTTTCAAATTACGACTTCCACTGTTCGCTCCATTCAATGCATCATCTTCACTAGAATAATCGGGATCCGGAATGAAAGGTTTCTTACCTTCGAGAATACCGTTTGTTTCCTCAGACGTACTATTATTATTATTATTATTACTGTTGGCACCTCGAGTTGAAGTAGCATTGGCAACCGCTTGATTTCTTTGGTTCATCGTATCGATTGCATTGTAATTAGCTTTTTTATGATTACTACTATTCACTTCATCTTCAATTTCTCCTGATTCTGAGGGGAGTGGCACAGGAGGCTTGAAACTTGAAAGCGAAGCAGAAGCTGATTGCTGTTTGTCAGCACAATTTATTTCCTGCTTGCCTTTGATCAGCGAAAAATTGGCATAATCAGATTTGGCATGTTTGTGACGGACATCCACTTTGATCACTACACTGCGGCTTGTCGGCACTGACATGTTTGTGGGTGGTGGTGGAGGTGGGTGGGTTGGCGGTGCTGAACGTCCACCGGCCGCAGGCCCATCGCCTTCTGTATCGTGGACAGACGATGTGTGGACATCATCGATAGTGGAAGAATTTGGTATGGAGGAAGAAACTATTTTACCATTTTTCAGTGTCAGTGTTTCACTGATCACAGCTGGAGAGCGAATTAATGATTGATTCAGATCTTCTTGACTAGTGGCTAGAAGATTGCCATTTTTGTCCAATTTAGGTGAGGCACTACCCAAATTGATCATCATACGATACTCATTTTGACACTGTTCGGCAATCAATTGCTCCTGTATGTCTGGTGTAGAGCTGAATTCTTTTTTCTTTTTGAGTAAACGCTTCTTCAATGATTGTAAAGTATTAGCATAATTACTCTTCTCTCCAGATTTCATGTCAGCCTTTGATCGTGGATCATCATCAGCAAAATGTACACTGACATTAGAATCTTTACCATTGGCAGAAGTAAAATATTTATTCAATTCAACTGCAGATATTCGATGAAAATTTCGTGACCTGATGGAGGCCACTTTGTTTCCCGAATCATCATTGGAACTAGTTCCTCTGACCTGTGCTTTCTGTAGACTATTATTACTATTACCATTACTGTTACTCATGATCAAATCGCCAGAGGCAGAATGCCGTGTAGTATTACCACCACCACCACTGCCATTAGTTTGGCTAGGTGAGGCTGATTCATTGGATGTTGAACCTATTTGACCTGTGCTGTTGCGGTTATTATCCTCATTGGTACTAGTAATATCATCACCACCACTCTCTAGTGCACCAGAAACACATAATGATCGAGCTCGAGCACGACCGATGGACAATGTGGTAGATGGATCCCGCTTAGGTGGAGCTGGAGGTGCACGATTTTTCGATTGAGATCTCGATTCTCGCGATTCACTGGACATGGAGGACGATGTTGATCCTCTCGGTAGTGTGGCTGCAAAATCTTTACGCATCGGTCGAGAACCACCGGAAAAGCTGGACGATAATTCACGTTTCTCCTGATTGTGTGTAGCATAGCCATTCTCCGAGTCAAGATATATCGGAGTGGCAACAGTCATGGTAACCTTATCACCAGATTGCCGGATCAATTGCACTACAAGCTCATGAGGAGCTGATCGAACGTCAACACCATTGACATTGGTTAAAAAATCACCTTTACGCAGTCCGGCACACTCGGCCACACCATGCGGTTCAACTTCATCTAAATACTGTAAACTTATCGGTTGTGGTTGATTCTCTAATTGTTGAGCTGCCTGTTTAAGGCCAGGACTGGAACCCTTCGCGCCGCGAAGCACAAAACCGAAACCTCGATGTCCACGATGTAGACTGACAGTCTTCTCATCATATGAAGCAATCGGTGGCATATCTGCTGTTGACACCATGCATACAGTGAAAGCTAAACACAGCCGATGAGCACACAATGTATTATATACAAAACCACACACAGGTGTTGATTAATTTTCACAGTCTCATCCGAGAGAAAAAAAGATGGAAAATGAAAAGGAAAGTTCTACAGCATCATCCTCATCTCTCTCTCCCATCTAAACTTCTCTCTCTCTCTTCATCACTTCACCAGGACAAGAATTCCATGCAATTGCATCACTTCTTCAACCTGCCCTCTGTATGAAGAAATGCAACCAACATTGAGAGAGTGAGAATGAAAACAAAACAAAAAAAGAAAAACTTTTTGATAATCGAAGTTGACTTGATTTTGTTTCAACTCTTTATTGCAACAATTAACAGGTGTTGATTCAAATTACACATTGTATTTTAGAGCTGGATGGGTGATGATGATAGTAGCGTTTTGATCACATATAATATAATTATACTTCATGGAAAACTCCCTCTCTCTTGCTCTCTCTCTCTCTGTTGTGCATCATCAGTTGTGTTGAATTAATCTGAGTGTGGAGAGAGAGAAAGAGAAAGAGATTGTGTGTGTTGGTTTGTTTCGCACTTGATTTTTACATTTTGATTTGCATGAGAGAGAAGAAAAATTCATGGATTTTTTTGATTGATGATCATCTTTTTTTCTCGCCGCATACAAGTGAAACGAAATTGAAGGACATCAAGTGTTCGTACGCCTATGATAAAAATGGAGGGAAAAAAACTTTGTGTGTTGTACTTGGGAGAAGAATTTGACTTGATAATGGCGAATGAGATAGAGAGCTGTCTTTTTAATCACTGATAAAGTCATGTGAAAATACACCTTAATATTTTGAGACGGAATGAATTATTCATTTTCCACTTTCTCTCGAAGTAATGATCTAATTATTCTGAGAATCTGAATTTCTATGCATTAAGTTGAAATCCACCATGTGGGCTCTTCGGTCTCCCACTCAGGAATTTCTGCACCTCTTTGGAATTGGCAAGCTTCTCGATTTAGACAATTATGGAAAAAACTTGTCTGTCATTTCATGATAGAGGATGTGAATTCTCATCTTATGGTAGCTAAAAAAGATATTAAGGCACAACTTTTTAAGACCGGCCTATGGGCTATGTTACCAATTAGAGTTCCAAATATGTGCAGCATGAACAAGAGGAATGCAAAAGTTAGAAAGCAAATCGCATCCATTTTTCACTCAACGATAAATTTTATGATATTGGGGCTGATAAACTTTATCTATCGTAACATGTACCAGACAACTTTCAATCACACTCCAAGACATGATAAGCTGACAACTTTTTATCAAGTTTTTGACTAGGCTCCGAAACAAACAATTACTCTGGTTGGAGTTTTACTGTTCTTGCAGAAACAGTTAACTGTGATAAACTTACAATGAAGATCAATGGGTGGATCATTAAACAATGTTATGACGGCTAAATGTTTTGAAAGAGCTTCCAATAAATCTACACCTCTATCAGGTGGTCTCAAAGTTTATTGGCATGATGATTTTCAATGGAAATTTGATAATTTCTGGCCGCAATATCTCTCCAAAAAGAATCTTATTGAGCCTTTATATCACCTTCAATCCCAAATTTGACCAGATTTTTGATGGTGAAGATGAAAATTCTGAAGTGATCGGACTTTTTGAGTGTGACATTTTGGTCAAAAATTATCATATGACTCGAACTCGTGGCCGGAAGTTATCAACTTTCCAGAATTGTCATGCCAAGAAAATTAACTCCACCTTGTATAAACTCTCATGTTGATCCAAATAACAATGATGCAATACCTTTACAGGTGGTGAAAATTTTTTTCTAGCTATTCCAATATATCACTTCATTAATCAATATACTTTTCATTGGTTCCTCTTGTATCCTGCGAGAAATGATTTGATTAGATTCCTCTTACTCTGTACTCTTTGCCTTGTTTTATTGGACATTCCGAATTGAGTGAGCCCTGTCCAAAGATTCGATACTTTTATCGGTATCAGGGGATGCCGATTGAAGTGAACAGAATTGACAAAATCGAAAGCGAATCAAAAATCGAGAGAGAAAGAGACTTGAGAGATTGATTTGAATAAAATTTAATGAATTGATTCGAGCCACCTTTGATTAAATGTTTTTTTCCGGGGAGAGAGGCGAGAGAGTCATAGTGGTGTTTGGTGAATGGTAGTTTGATTCACTGTTTCGGTGAATTTTGGTGATGTTCATCGATGGCTGAATATCTTGCCTCAATATTTGGTACCGAAAAGGACAAGTGAGTAGATGATGATTGTGTTGATGGTTTTTGGATGGTTTTTCTTTCTTGGAAGAAAGTACAATTGATAAAGTGTTCTAATTGTGACTGTATTTGTTGATTTTAGAGTCAATTGTAGCTTCTATTTCAAAATTGGTGCTTGTCGACATGGTGAAAGGTGCTCTCGTATTCACAATAAGCCGACATTCAGTCAAACTATACTTCTCTCCAATCTCTATCAGAATCCACAAAATAACGCTCAATCGGCGGAAGGTGCTCTGATTCCAGGTAATTGGAAACCATAATCTAATAATCCTCATATGTATTCCGATTTCAATTGATATTAATGACTAAATTCTTTCTTTTCTGTCTCCTTCCTCTCAATATCAGGTAAAACTATGTCAGATGAAGAAGCTCAAAAACATTTCGATGATTTTTTCGAAGATGTTTTCGTTGAATTGGAAGATAAGTATGGCGAAATTGAAGAAATGAATGTTTGTGACAATCTTGGTGATCATCTTGTGGGCAATGTGTACGTAAAGGTTTGTATGGCTTCTGGATTAATCCCTGTCCAATCCTGAATCAATCAATTTTGTCATTTAGTTCAGGCGCGAAGCGGATGCTGATCGAGCGGTTCGAGATTTAAATAATCGATGGTTTGCTGGCAGACCGATCTATGCTGAATTGTCGCCAGTAACTGATTTTCGAGAAGCTTGTTGTCGTCAATATGAGATGGGAGAATGTGAGTAGAACATCTTTGTAAATGAATATTGCTCACATTCTCGAAACTTATTCTAAATCCTAGATTATGTACTCAAAATTTTTTCAGGTACACGTAGTGGATTTTGTAATTTCATGCACTTGAGACCCATCTCTCGAAGTTTGCGTCGAGAACTTTACGGACGCAAGCGACATCGATCAAGAAGTTCTAGTCGAGATAAAAGACGAAAAAGTGACAGATTTTCTAGATAAATTTTTAAAAAAGAGAAATGTTTTTACTCTTCAAATCGATAGATTCGTTTGTTCATCTGATCTATCCAGAACGATGATGATCACTGAATATTTTGTAGCTTTTCCAATCGTGATGAGCATTCATATCATGAATGAGCATAAAAAAAAATCATTCCAAAAAATTTAAAATGTGAATAAAAATTCCCAATAAAATATCTTTACGGCATTAGCGAATGACGGTTATCTGTTTCCGATTGTGAGTAGAACGGATCCTGGCATCATTAACTTGGAGAATACGAGAGGCTATGCAGATGAGTGCTTCAAAATTTGAAAAAATGATAATTAAGGATCATCTTCCGGTAAACTTCCAAGCGTGCTTCTCTTTGTGAATGAGAACCTTTTTTCCAGTGGTTCAGCTTATTTAAGGTTTCTCAAGGAATGGCTCTGTTTACATTGATTGTGCTCCTTCCGATCAAGCTCGATTATTTGACTCTCTTTTTAATCTTTTGTTTTCTAAACAATTATCCATTCAAATCGATCAGATCAACGATGAAAGTTCTATCATGAAACTGATCAGAACATTCGAAAGCTTGGGACGCCACCTGTTTGAGCAGTGATTTGCTGTTGAGCATGTACAGATTTGGAATCTGCTCTATTCTCTGGATTGGAAGAATTCTGGCAGCATTCCTTCATATTCTGGACCATTTGAGGGGTCTATTCTTCGAAGTTTCATTTCAAAATGAGTAGCAAATGTATGCATAGACTAGCCAGGCGAGTTTGAATTATTCTTTTGCTCTCTTGTGACTTGTCAACAAGATTCACATGACAGGATACGAGAGCAATCAAATCGAGGGATAGAGGAGATAGAGAGAGAGAGAAAAAAAAGAGAGAAAGGAATTCGAATCAGAATCATTGATAGAAAAGCAGAGCAAAATCTCTAGATGCCTGAGCATTCATGAATGAGTATATGTTGCGGAACTCCAAGGCGAATCGATCTTATTACTCGGTAAATTCGGAGTAGAACCTTGGCGACAGAGCAGCCTCTCTGGTTGTTGACACCAATAAATTTCGACCATCCAGATAAACCGCAAGCAAGTGAAATCTTTTCTCTCATCTCCAGCCGATTGTGACAAAGAGAAAGCTTCAGATTCACAGAATATTCGATTTTTGGTGTATAATCGCTATTCCTGCTCGATTCTTCCATCCATTATCATTCCCTGAATATCTCACATATTGAATTTTCCATCTGAGTTTGGTGCTTCTTCATGGTGTTTTATGAAGTGATATTAGGTCCTTGGAATCCAAAATATATCACAGAAGTGTGAAGCTCTGTGTGTGTGTGTGTGATTCGAAGGAAGTGATTTCTCTTGTATTCCCTATCTTTTTGTGATTTATTAAGAGAAAGTATTAGTTTAAGTATATCTTCGGATGACTTTAAGGTTTCTTCGATAGTATTGTTTCACATTCTGATTGCTCATTTCATTTAATCATCCCAAATTCTTATTCATTTGGCAAAGTTGAAATGATTAAAATGTTCCTATGAAAGGCTTAATCGGAATCGAGAAATCAGTGTCATCTTGTTGTTGTGTAGGTGTTGTTGTTAATTTTGATTTACAATGCAATCAGTATCTTCCATCGAAGAATGCTCAATGGTTTATTTCATCAGACGCTAAGAATCAATCTTGGTTCTTCGCTAATGAATCTTCTATGATTTATTTCCAGTGTTTGGAAGGTGAGAATACTTCATTTTGATCCAGGAATTCGAAATTTTTTTCCCAATCAATTCTAGTTCAGTGCAAATAGAGAGAAACCTGATTTATTCGAGTCTTACACAATAAAACTGCTTCTTGCAGATGACCAATGCTGCTCTTGAAATAAAATATCGAAGATTCCTACCAAACGAACCACTGAATAAGCATCCAACTTCGCCTACTATTCCTGTGGCCAAATTACGACTATACACTGGTCGAAATCGTGATTTACGCCATACATCAAAGCGATCACAGTCCACATCACCAATTTTATTGCCAAAAATTTTTGACCGAATGGCCCTTTCGTGTCCTGGTACACCTATACGTTCAAACGGTTACTCTTCTCCTGGCATTGATCGACCAACCAGTCTGTATCCTAATCGAAGTGGAGTACCCAAAATGTCCACCACATCCAATCTGATGGCTCTTTCACCACCTTCACTACCATCTTTGCCCACATATTTTGCATCCTCATCATCTACCGGCCATCGTCATCGACATCATTCAACCGGCCATTACGATAGATACGGGAATCAGTACAATATTCCATCTTCCAGCTACAATCGATACAATCCAACGACTAATCAGTACACCAATTATTCCCACCAGCAATCATCTTACTATGATCGCCACCAGAATCCATTCTATTCTACTCATCATGCATCAGATTATCCGGTGACACACCATTCGTCGCATCACTCGGATCATGGACGTTATCCGTTATCATATTCCGCTGAGCCAAGCTATTCTCGAAATGCTGCTACCAGCTCATCTTCTGGCTATCGATCGATGAGTGATTATGCAGCACGTGATCCATATTCTGGACGTCTTCGTTCAGGACGCCATCCAGAAACTCTTCGAGATGCGATCAAAAGTGAGCTGAGACATTTTGCTGATGATCGTAAATTGAGTCGATACGGTGCAAATGATCCACTAACTTCTGATCCACTATTCTCATCGTTACCATTAACATCGACATCGTATTTGGGTTCCAATCCATACAGTGGATCAGCAGCAGCGGCAGCAAGTTCATTTCGACATCATTATCCACATCAACGATACTATCATCCATCTCCGTCTATGTATCGACATCCCCACCAGTGGGAAGGCCATTATTATCATCACAAATCGGAAAGCGATCTGAATGCTCTACTTGATTTGCATAGTGATCCACCTGATCCATGGATGGAAAAAAGTCCACCACCGGGAGCACCAATAGTCCAGGGATTACCCCAAATGTATCAGAATCGCTATTCATCATATCCTTCTATTCCATCTAATATCGACAGTCTTTCCTATCATGCAAATTATGACTCATATCCAAAGCCTTCATCGCCTTACAGGTACGCTCAATCGTCCAATTATCTTGGACGCTATAACAAGTACCGCTACTGACCCATACTTCAAAATTAGAGAGTTGTGTTCTTTTATCACTCCTCTGTTTAAAAATTTTGACTCATACACTTAAAATTATATATGGGCATCCTTCAAATGGCTTGGTCAGTGGTCACAGCATGTTAGTGCTATGTTGTTACTGCCATCATCATACTTTTCTCCTTCTTCTTCTTCTTCTTATTACTATTATTGTTAATCACTTGGATTATTGCTACCACAAGAGTTCATCAACCCAATCAATTGGTTTCTAACTAACTAGGTTCGTGTGTGTGTGATTGCTTAGCGAAGGCAAGTGCTGGTGTGTGAACAAAAATTTTTCGGACAAAAGTGATTATTTTCTCCACTAGATTATTCTTCTTCATTCCATTCCCTGGGCATCAATAGGAAGTGTAATATGTTTGGTTATGGAGAGCAAAAGTTACAAACTAAAGTGGAAAAAGTAATCGGTGAATGTGTAAGTTTAAATATCTGGTCCAATGTCCCATCGAACTTTGGAAACAAAGATACATGTGGTATATTTACACCACTACTGATCACCGAATGTTAGAGATCAGGATCAATTAAGATTGATTCTCCTCCCACTTTTTAATTTCCATCATCTTTAATCACCTTTTTAAGAAATTTACTCTCCCAATATGATACACGGACTGACACAAATTGCTGAATTGTCAGTTGCCACAGTAAGGCAGTTTAGTGATGAGCATCCAATTTGAAATCGAGTCCATAGATTTTTCTCAGAATAAATCTGTAATAATCTTTCTAGGAAGCATTTTAGGCTCGATTATTTGAGTTTCATGCAACTCCCTCCATCTGACTAATCAGAAATTCTGAAGAACAATTATCGCATGAGAAAACCAATCAGCTTCCGGATGTGAAACGAATCACGATCAAACTCACAGGTCTGATTGTTTAATTGAAACAAATTATTGCCCATGTAAATGCAAAATTGGTGGGACCTCTGAGAGTATTGATGTATAGAAATGGAAATAATTGAATTAGTCAATCGTTTCAATTTTAATTTGGAACAGCAACATGTTATGTTTGTTAAAATTTTCGCAAGAATAATGAAGTAATCATCTCTTAAAAATTAGAAAATAATCAAAGGATGGTAAAAAGAAATTTCAATTGAGTATTGATTGTTCATCGGTGCTGAATGCATTCAATAAGACCGAACCGAATCGTTAAATAGAGATAAAAAGAATTATTTTTCCTGTTTGTTTCTTTTTTCTCGTTTAGAGAAGAAATAAAATCAACTCGCCTTAGAGAGCATCCTTCAAATATCGATGTTAATAAACGACAATTGCAATGGAAACTAGGTTATTTTCATTGTTATTCACTTAGAGTGTGACATGTATTGAATGAATAAATAATTATCATTAATAACACGTAATAAATGAGTATTCAAATCACTTTTCTTTCTTCTCAACATTCAAGGACAAAAATTCCAATAATGTGAAAAAATTTGAAGATTAGAGACGAATCCAGCTTCGAGTTTCTTGTGACTTAGTGTAAGGGTTGCCTTAAGACTCATAGTTTCAGATAACAAGAAAAAAGAAGATTGAAAGTACGAATAGAGAAAACATAAAAGATTGGTCACTCATGAATCGATCAAGAGAAGAAAAAAATGATCCAGAAATTTTAAAGAGCTTCTCTATAGATCTTGTTAGTCAAAGAATACATGATTGGCTCAATTAGCATAACTTTCAAGGATTTTTCTTTCCTGTTGAATGAAGAACTTTATTCTTTTTCCGATTGTTGATAAACCATCATCCGACATCTCTTGAGCATAGCCTTTTAGTAAAATTTGAGATCTAGTCTTGAGGAAATTTTTCACATTATCATTAATCCGTTCAAAATCAGAGTGATTTAATTTGTTGTTGAGAATCGATTCAATGCAACTTTCTACTTCCTCTTTGGACATGGTGAAAACTCTGAGGAACTTGACAAGATTGATATCGCAGTCTTCTTTCTGGCTAAATAGAGGAAAGTGACCAGAAACAGGGACACCAATTGCGTCAGCAATTTTGACTCTCGAAGAAAGTAGTGGATCACTTTTGGTGAAACCTAATCGAATATTGAGAGAATTATGAATGTTATCCGATGGAACGAATCCATTGTTTATCAAAAATTCGGAGTTTGTCCGTTCTCCATAGAAAATTTTGATTTCTTGGTCCTTATTGAAAGTTTTCATCGCATAAAAAAGAACCTCCTTCGTCTGTGGATCATAATCGGTGGAAAATTTACCATTCTCATGATTGCACATATCCCACATCGGTATTAAGGCAGTCTTTGGTTGTGTGGTGGTTGGTAGAACATTTTGTCTTGTCATAACACTAGAAACAGCCCAGCGATACAATTTGAAGCAAAAATTTTTCTTCAAAGGCAATTTGTTGAACTCTGGTGAAGCTTTAGAGTGAAATTTTTTCCAAAAATATGCATATTGGCGAAAAATATTGCGACACAATTTAACAGCATCAAGTAAAGTGGGTGAACCTTTGAGCATTTGCATATCTGACATAGAATAATGGAGAGGAGTAGAGTAATCAGCTGGGAAGAAGTTGAAATAAGGTTTCCAAATAGAATCAGATTTACAATATTCAATCATCAGAAGAAAGGCCAGCATCAAATTAGGCATAGATTTCAACATCGGATCATTCTGTAGTTTCTCCAAAAATCCTGAATCTTGTATTGACTCAACACAGAATACTGCTTGGTCTGGTATACTCAGTATCAAATCATTCTCTGGAATGATTTTGGTGGCAAATAAGCCATATTCATTTGAGATCTCATCAATCTTTCGAATTTCTATCGAATCAAGTTTGATTCCTCTTGCTTCACACCATTTCATGAAGATATCGAGATTATCTTCTCTTTTTGGTTCTTTGAACATTCCTGGAATCAATCAGAAAGTTAGCTGATACAAATTCGTATAAACACCTCAAGAAATCACGTTAATTACTTACCTTTTTCTAATGATCCGATCTTGCTTACTAGAGAAGTCAATTCTTCAAACTCTTGGAGAGCTGCAGTTTGATTGCATTCAGTGTGACCAGAATAGAACAAACATCTTTCGAGTAGATGATCAACGAGAGAAGCTTTCAAATGATGAGATTTTTCACCCATTATCAACTGAACTTCTATTAAATAAAAGAACTTATCATAAAATATTATCAAAATATCACAATAAACTGAGTGAAAATAAATCAAAACAGAAGGAAAGCCGTGATTATCGTCGAACTGGTTAAAATGTGAACACCGGCATGTGCACATACACACACATTCCATCACCGCCGCCTAGACTTTCTCAATGCGTTCACACACAGACTTACCATAATGTCCATGCGACAACATGGTATCTTTTTTCAATAAAGCGCAGTAATCGTGGGATAAAGTTTACTCAAATTACTTCACCATTTTGGGCATAATTAGAGGATAATTAACAGTCGATACTGATTAGATTTGATGGGATCATCGTGGGGAAAATAATTGTGTATTTCTTACTTTCGATTGAGAAAATTATAACTTTCCTCAAATTTTTTATCATTTTTTCTCACCTGAACATCTTTTCGGCTAATCTATGAGCCTAACAGTCGATGAACATTAAGATTTAATGGTAAGAATATTGATCGTTGAACACACTCCCATTAATTTCATTACCTCAGCTATGTAAATGTATCAGTTCTCGTCTCATCGTATCATATTGAATGAACTATGGTTTGTGTTGAGAGTCTGATGCTTTTAACGATCAATTGAGTGTGGTAACATCACAATAATCAGAGTCTTTTTCAATGGAGCTCGATGGTCATATCATATCATATGATACAGATGTAGTAGAAAATACACAGATGAGAATTTCGATCATCTTTTTACCCAATTTTCCTTCTTTTCGTTGATTCTCTTGAAAATTCAATCTTTTCTCAAAGTAGAAGAATAAATAGGTTCTCATTTTGAGTGGAAATTTTTTTAATTGACACCAAGAGAATTTCCAAATATTTGAACATAAAAACATTTATCAACGATGAATTAGATATTTTTATGGTTCAGTGACACTCAATGATCGGCGAGGTAAGAGCGTAACCATGAGAGGATCTTTAGGTGCACTCACCATATCTAGATCATATTTTATCTGGTCCATTGGAGTTTTGGCGATTATTCGAAAATTTTTCACCACATTAGCAATGATGACTTTCATTTCCATCATTGCATAATTACGGCCAATACATTTTCTTGGACCAGCTGCAAATGGCATGAAAGCTTTCGAGGGTATCTTATCAATATTTTCGGGAGAAAATCGATCAGGATTAAATTCTTCTGGATTTGGATAAATATCAGGGTCCGAGTGTACTGAAAACATTGATGCTAAAACATCAGTTCCTTTTGGTATCCTAAATCCTTTGTAAAAGATATCTCTTCCCAATTCTCGAACTACAATCGGTACCGTTGGTCTGATTCGAAGGCCTTCCTTGATTACTTGCTCTAGGTAAACGAAATTCTTCAGATAATCAGGATCCAAATTATCCTCATCGTCATCTAATTTGAACGTTGAAACTTCTTGGTAAAGTTTTTCCTGAATAGCTGGATTCAGCCCTAAAATCATGGAACGAGAAAAAAAAGTTAGAGGATACTATCGAAAACAATTTAGCCATAGACAACCTAAATTATATAAAGTCCACTTGATTGTTGTTGATGATGTGTCAAATCCAGCAAATACAAGCAATTGAACTTCTTCATAAAGACCTTTCTCATCAATACGATATGGGTTGTTATCTTTCAAGGACTCAAAATATTTATCCAGCATCAGATCGATGAAAACTTTTCGCTGATGTGAATGTTGAGTTGGGATTAACATTTTGGTAGAATTTTGGGCCTTGATACTTCCTCGACTGCCACGTTTTTTCGAAAATGAATCAATTCGTGCTTGCATCTTTTGATGAATCACCCTTACAGCAAATTCTCGGAACTTTTTGTTCGTTTTACTAACACCAGACCACAGTTCATAGATTTTTCGCAGAGGAGTAATCCATAGGATAGGATTCCGAATCCTGAAGACACAATATTGAGTAATTTTACGCGTGTTCGCCAAGTGTTCATCGATGTATGCAGCAAGATCTTCATCACTGAGGCCGATCGCTGTTTGTAGAATCACTTTCAGAGCAACTCGATCAATCTCATCATTAAGATTGATCTGAGTACCTGTCTTGTCCCTCAAATCTTCAATCAAAATATCAGTGTTACGCTTCATGATTGGTAAAAAGCTTGAGAGCATTCGAAGTCCAACGGTCGGTTCGATGAGCTTCCTACGATATCTCCACTTGCTACCATTCGATGTGAGTAAACCTTGTTCGAAGGATTCTTCCAAGAAAGTATAAGATACTCCCTTGTCTATGTTGTCTCTACATGCTAAAACATTCTGACAATATTCAGAAGAGATTCATTAGGTACTTGATTCATTGGATGATGAAAAATTGGACAAATTTTTAAACTCACATGAACCAGCTCATAATCTGTGGCTATTACGATAGGGTAGGCGAAGATCCATTCAACGAAAAAGCTTTTCGGAAACTTTTCAGTGTAGAATTTCATGGCGTCCAAGAGAGGAGCTTTTTGAGAAGCATTAAGATTATCGATGAGAAGGGGAAAAGTTCAAAGTATTCAAAATCGATGTGTTCTCGGATTTAGTACATACTTCCTCTCGTAGATAAGAATGGAAAATCGGGACATAGTCTGAGAGTGTTGCCAAAGAAATAACTATCATGAATGTATGGAAACTTATAGTAAGTGAAGTAGAAAAACCGATGAATTAAATAGAATGCTGTGTACCCAAAGCGAATCAACAGTGTCTGCCAGAGAGCGGCAAAAACTATTTTGAGAATATAAAAGAACATGGGAGAAGACATAAGAACACTTTTGCCTTAGATCTTGGGAACATTGAATCCAAACCAATACGGTATTCAATGTGATCGAAGGCATCTTGTTTTTCTCGCTCAACAATATTGATTTATTAGCAAAATTGTCAAGTAAAAGAATTGATGTAACAGCGTCGATTCGAAAATGATGAAGATCTGGGGCATGGCTTACATGTGTTCACCATGAAAGATGTTTCCATTATGTGAGCTAATTTCTGATTAATTGTCTACAAGAGGAACTACTCGCTTGATCAATGGAAATGTTACTTTGTAGAGCTCGATGAATTACTGGCATAGAGGCTCTAATCGTTTGAAGAACCATGATTAGCCCATTCACGGGAATACGGTTTTCACCAATCAACGCTTGAGAGAATGAGTGAGACACTCATCTGTAAGTGCCAGTCAATAGTTCCAATTAATAAGAGATTAATGGCTACTATCAACTGAAACTCACCTTAAAGTAACCAAAATCTGTTTTAATCATGCCATTCATTTTGCCTATCCTGACAATGATAATGACCTTGATCCACGCCGATGACCATGAACAAATGGATGGGCAAACCGGTGAAATGTCAATGAACAACATGATCAACATGTAATAACGTGTGGATATTTCATTTTTCATACCATATGATTTGGAATCATAATTTGTTTGAAGATTTTGGTAGTTGTGATGGTAATTTATTGATAAGTAGAGCTTCCAGTAGAGCTAGAGAATTTGACTAGCTGTCTGTGTTAGAGGAATTCACGTTCTGAGCATATGATTCCTGATAGCTTCATACTTTTGAAATTCTTCTGGCTTTACGGAAGGCACAAACTGGGCGAGTGATCGTTCAAAGTCACCAAAAGATACGGCGATTTCAGCCTCGCTCTCATCGATACCATTTTCTTCAATTTTTTTGATGCATCGCTCAAGAGCGAAAAGCATTGCTGAAGAACAAATTGAGTAAAAGTCAGCTCCTGTAAGATTTGAAGGTGAACGCTGCTCTACAGCATATAAATCCAGACTTTCATCCAACTTGAAGTTCCTAGTTAATGCTTGAAGAACGCCAACCCGATCTTCTCTTGATTTTGGAGGACCAACATACACCCATCGATCGAAACGGCCAGGTCGAAGAAGAGCAGGATCTAGAAGATCTGGACGATTGGTAGCACCGAAAACAAAAATGTTGTTATAACGAGATATGAGATCCATTTCACAGGCCATTTGAGAAACTATTCGATCCATGACACCAGCTGAATCACCAAATTTACCTCTCTTAGGAGCTAGAGAATCTAATTCATCAAAAAATATCACGCAAGGTCTGGCCTCGACTGCTTTTTGAAAAATACTACGAATATTCTCTTCACTTTGACCAACGTAGGCACTTATGAGCTCAGGACCTTTAACGCTCAAAAAATTTGACGAACATTGAGATGCTACTGCTTTAGCGAGTAGAGTTTTACCAGTTCCAGGAGGCCCATAAAGAAGGAAACCACATCTTCTTAGAGTACTCTCACGGAGCTGAGGATAGTCATCAGGTCGCTGGACACAATCGAAAATCTCTTTCTTCGCCTCTTCAAGTCCACCAATATCGCTCCATTGGACGTCCGAAATCATAGGAGCACCAAAAGATCTTGCATATAATTGATTGGCTTTTTTTACTTTGTCGATGAAATCTTGAGGTTCCAATTTGAGAGAATCTGAGGATGAGTTTCTGACCACATCGATGACAAGAGATGAAAGATCATCCATAGAGTAACCACTTGTAGAAACAGCCACTGTTTTGGCCAATTCATCTGAATTTGATGAAGGGCATAAATGTTTCAGGAGAACAGTTCTTTCCTCTTCGTTTGGAGGGTCAAGATTCACATGATGGAAAAATAATTGAACAAGATTCGATTCTTGGAACATCTTTGGTTTCGAAGTCGATCCGATAACGACAAAACCTGTTGATGAATCTCGTCGATTTCGGACAGCAGCCAAACAATCAAGAAAACCTCTAGCAAGGAAGTTATCCTCTCTGTCTAGACATAAGAGATCGATTTGCCTTAAATACACAATGCAAGGTGCAAAGCTAACTGATTTCAAGAGTTGTGTTTTTAAAGCTTTGGCAGTTGAAAGAGCTGTTTCAGCAAGTAATTCATGACATTCAATCAAGAAAAGATTAACTGATAATTCTCCGGCAACTTTACGACAAGTGTGCAGCTTGCCACATCCAGAAGGCCCGGACAAGAAAATCGTTCCAACTTTTCGCTGCAAATTTCCAAAATAAGGACTTATACATTCAAATATCTGGGAAAAATAGCTATCCAATGTGGGCAGCAAAGGTTGAGTATCAAAAAAGTAACGAGCATTGGAAGGTAGAGCACATGAGGATGATGCAAAAACAGTTCTAGGAGTTTCAGAAGTAACTCGATATACATTCCCATGATCTGATGGCTTTCTAACGAGAAAATTGATCACAGGCCAGTTGATGGATGAGTAGTCTTCATTTGATCGGTAATAATCGTTTGTTAGATGACTAGGAATGCATATGATATCACCGCTTTTGATGATTCTTTCTTTCAGAAAATAATCTTTCACCAAATTTTCATAGGCTTGAAACATTTCAATCGAACATGAGTAATCAGGAGAATTGACAACCGATAAATGTACTTCATTGGCAAGATTAGGTTCCGAGTCGATAAAAATCTGTTGGAAAGCATAAATTGTCGTCAAGATGGTAAAACATGGTAAAAGTTTTCATCAAACAAACCTGAACAGAGACATTATCTTTCAAACCATAGGAGCATTTTTTACTTGCATCCAGAAGATTGAAAAATAAGATAGGAGATACAAAGACTGTTGAGTCTTGATTAGTAATTGGATTGAAACTTTGTGGCAACTGGACAATCTTGGCGATGTGATAAGTTTCATTATCATGTAACTTTATTTTTATCCATTCAACGTCCGGCTTGCAGTAAGAGGAAGGCACAAACACAACACCGTTCTCAAGATCACTATCACATTCAAATGAATGATCCAATAGTTTGGCTGTCCATTCAACTTGATCGTGGAGCAACATGGCTCAAACGGTTTAAATCAAATTGATTGTTGATCAAGTAATCTTGTTATTATCCGGCAAACTGACAGTGTTGATCTTATTGGAAGCCCTCTATGTTTTGGCACTATTGTCACCAAGGCAATGTGGTACTGATTCCCTTGGCCTGATGTTCAGAATGAATGGAAAATTTAGTATCAAAAAAGGAAAGGCTATCACAGTCATTTATTGAGAAAATAACAATTTCTAAATGTACATTGTCTATGGAATGTGATTGACGCTACCAGCATCAGCCTAAAAATAAGTGACATTCCAAATATGTCTCTCATTTGACACATTGTCTGTCAGATTATGTCGGCCATTTCAAGAGCTCATGTGTAATGTAATACCTTCGAGGCGGAATTACACATTATATCAATGGATGGAATACCTTCGTAAAGTTCTTTGGATTACTGGTATAAAAATCTAATGGTCCAGACAACCATGGGTCAATCCTTCCATGACAGCTCTCTGACAGCCATCGTCTTTCCCATCAACCAACGTATCGAGAAACCATTGACTTGTTAATCTGTGAGTGCCAGTCAATAGTTCCAATTAATAAAAGATTAATGGCTACTATCAACTGAAACTCACCTGATAGGTAAAAAAGATAAAGCTAAGATGTATCAACATCAGCCCTCATCTTGCTTTATCTCACCAGTGACCTTGACCCATGTCACAAGAACGAGAAGAGCCAGAGACAACACTCACTCAAGAGATGTTGTCACTCCGATTTAATGTTATCACAACAATTATTTTCCCTAATCCCATTATTTAAAAAAAATCATGATAAAAATACGATTGGGTGTGGTAAAAATGAACAGAGAAAAGCTTCTCATGATAATTTATTGTTTGTAACAAAATCTGTTGAAAAATATTTTCTCACACAAAACCAGGAAATGCAGTGGCGCTTCAATCGAGTCCTTTCTTGAAACTTACTAATTTAGTTAATGGATTTGTTAATTGTTTAGACAATTAAGGTGTTACATTAATGAAGATGGTTAAAAAAATTTTATGGAAAGAGAATATCTGTACAATTGTGTCGATTTAAATTGTTTACAGCGTATAAAATCTCAAAAAGGGTGAAAGTTTTATGTCTTTGACACATTTTCTGGTCCCTTGTACTATGATGCAAGAAGAATTCTCAATTTTCTATCGAATTTGAAACTTTTCGAAACTTTACGGTTTAGTTTCGTTCCGAAAATGTAAATTGATCTTGACAGATTAGAGAGTTAACATTTGCTGCCACATATCTTTATGCTCAGAAGTGTACTTTCAATGGACTTTATGGGCATTCGCTTCGAAAATGGATGGGTACGATTTTCCTCTTCAGTGTGATCTCACATTGATTGTCAGAAGGAAATGAGTAATATCAAGAATTTCTAGGCCATTCCCACTTTTTTATGTGAATGTTCCCAGGGAACAGAACG
The DNA here is from genome assembly GCA_003956705.1 of Brevipalpus yothersi. Taxonomy (NCBI): domain Eukaryota; kingdom Metazoa; phylum Arthropoda; class Arachnida; order Trombidiformes; family Tenuipalpidae; genus Brevipalpus; species Brevipalpus yothersi. The sequence goes on from QZCP01000311.1 coordinate 44,230, forward strand.
TTTCAGAGTGCTATCAGTTTCTGCTGGGGAAACTTTGAGGCTGTAATGCCTCTGATGGTTACATCAGACTTTTCACCAGGCAAATCGAAAAATTTCCCCGGAATTAGAATCATGGAGAGCACTTCATCCAAGAAGTACTCGACGGAGTCGACTTTCAGAATTCCTCCTCATCTCTGGATTATCTTGATCAGCTGAGCCATCGCTTGCTGATATCTGCTTCGTAACATTGGATGAAGTACAATTTGGAGAGCATAAGTATTCAAGCAATGGTAATCGATAAGAGCCACAAAAGTCGACAAACTTGACCTGCTCAACTCGACAATCAAAGTAAACTCCTGAGAAAAGTAGAAGATAACTCGGATCAGTTTGGTTTCAAAAATTCTCATATTCATTAAAGTACCTTTACACTTGGGATTCACACAGTGTCGAGCTGTTCGAAGATATTCATTCAAACAATGAGGTAGATAGTCTGCTGGATAAGTGATTTGATTCACCTTTATGCACCTTCCAGCGAGCTCCAACAAACTTGGAGGATTGTGGACAAAATCGTTCACGAAACGTACAACCAGTGGATTGTTCCTTAAACTCAACTGTAAGTGAGATTGATAAAATTTGATAGGATTAGAATGATATAAGGAATCATTAACTTATATTATTTTCAACTTACCTCTGTTAAGCTTGTTAATCGAACTATTTCTGGAGGTAGAGTAGTCAATTGGTTCATGTGAAGAGCCAACGATCTTAGTTTGGTTAAACGCGCAATTGATGATGGGAGCCTTGTGAGTTTATTTTCACACAGGAAAAGAGTTTCCAATTTCGATAGTGAGCCTACTTCCTCCGGAATTTCAGTCAGTTGATTTCCGCCCAAACATAAAGTTTGCAAGCGAGAGAGTTTGATCACGTTTTTGGTTAAAAATTTGATCTGATTGCCACCCATGAACAATGATCGGAGGTGTTCGAGCTCGAGAATTGATTCCGGTATACCAGTCAGCTTATTGCCAGAGAAATTGAGAACTTTCAAATTTGGAGCAAATGAATTGCCAAAATTTTTGCCCAAAGCTTCATCGGTTAGCTTATTGTTGAAGGCGATCAGAGATGTAAGGCATGGAAAAACTGGGGTTGAGCAGTCCATACGAAAAGGCGGAAGAAGAGTCTCCAATCCATTATCACTGATGTCCAAGACAGTCAGAAGACTGAAGTTTTTTATTGATGGTGGCAAAGAGGGTAGATAATTCTGAGATAAGTTCATAGTGGTCACAATAGTCTTGGGAGTATCATTCTCAGATCCTTCAATAACGGATCGCAAAACTTGCTCAGCCATAGTTTGATCAATATCGAGAGAGGATAAATCTAGATTTGTGCCTGAAAATTGAGATTTTTGGTTAAACAGTCATAAATTGGCCAATATGGTTATTTATTTAAACTTACTGTTTGAAGAACCTTGCTGAGAAGATCCAGCTCGGCGTAAAATAGCTGGCAAACCCAATAATTCACCACTACTTGTTGAACTTCGTCTTCCTGACTGAAACAGATTCTTAATCAATTCATTGCTCTTGCATCATTATCTTGGTTGTTGAAAAGGATGGATGGAAGATCTGATAGATCAAAGAGCTCAGGGGATAGATTTGTCAAAAATGCATATGATTAGAATTGAAATTAAGTCTGTCATGATGCCAAAAAAGAGAGCCTAAAGATTCAAAAGCTTGATCAGTGAATAACACAAATATGTCTCTGGTAAATTCAACTTCCATTCATCTTTTCCTTGTGAGCAAGTAAACTATTTTCTTTTTCAATTACCAGTGTTTATTGCATAATTGCTCTTTGCTATTGAGCTTTGAGGCTTGACTTACCCGGGAAGATGACTGACTATTGGTTCGAGATCGTTCTTGAGGAAGATTGTTTTCAACTTCATTTCCATCATTAGAACGAGAATCCATTTTGGAATCACTGTCACCAATTAAGATGCAAAATGTACACTACACAAACTTGAATTCCCTTCAAAATTTAAAGAGGAAGAGAGAACCATGAAAAATTGCTGTGAAACGATGGATTGGCAATGATGACATCCAACAAGTTGTTCATAAGATTTGATGTTAAATCAAATCACATAGTTTTGTAGGTGGATATTCAGTACCAAAATAAAAAGTATATAAACTGAAAAACTAGATATATTTTGATGGAGGGAGAGAGAACAAAGTGCGTAAGTACCTCCGACATACTCAGCACGTGAATGATCATCTACTCAAAAATGTACTCAACACACTACCGATTGTGAGTTATCACTATCTGAATGAGCATCTTGATGAACTCATCTCAAATGATTGCTCCATTTGTGTGTAACTCATTGATTAAGAGCAAACATTCAAAATGTTAGATTCAAAAAATAGTGATTGTTTCGCAGGAATTCAGTCAAAGAGACGGTTCCAGAACTTTTTCTGGTCCCAATAAGTTTGTCGGTCTCATATTATGCTCAAAAATTATTCATCTAACCGATAAATGATTTTTCCGAGTGTTTTTTGGAGCCATTAGCACAAAAAAATATACTCTTGCTCTCATAGTGTTCACATGTTTCTAGTGTTTTCAAAGTGATTTCATTAAGTGAATTAATCAAAGATTTAATAGTTGATGATGACTGCCTTAGCTTCCATGAACTGGCCCAGAACTTAACGAAAAATTCTGATCAGACTCTTCGATTTTATCTAATGCTTACATCAGGACGAGTGGAAGATTTTTTGAAAACTGTCTTGCTCCACATGATCAGTCATTAATCATCGATCATGAGAGTATCAGAATTTTTGATTTACTTTTGATTTATTTTTTTCGCATTTTTTCTCGTTTTTCAAACAGCATTTTTTTCCTGCAAGATATAATATAATATGATTTGATTTAACATTAATTTCGCTTCATGAGTGATATGAAGCTTCATGAGACAAAACAGCAAAGGTGAGTAAAATTACAAAATATCATCATTGGAATGCTTAGTCAATTGGATTGTCTCGTAGTCTGATGAGTCCAAATTGTTTTCATGATGATGTCTTATATGAACTTCTTCTTCTTCATCATCATCCATTGCACAACATTCGGGAGTATTTTTGTTCTCAATTAGTTTACAATATTTGTACTCAAGTTTCCTTTTGCTCAACCAAAAATGGATCACCAAAATTAATAGAATCACACCCATCATTGAACTGAAAACAATGCCAACTTTCAGTGATCTAGGAACCACAGAACAAGCTCGTCTTTTGATTGGGGTACTTCCGTCAGGATTCAGAATGCATCCTCTGGCATTTATGTAATGTATCTCTTGATGACCACCGATACACTCTGTTACCACAGTATCATAATCATTTTCTTTACACTTTCGACAGGCTGCCGATGTTCGAGTCATCACCATGAAATGGAATGAGCATCCATCACATGTCGCATCAGGACATGATCTGGGTGCCTGAACTTTATAATCAGTATCCAAATCAGGCTGACATCTGAGAGTGATTATCGTCGATCGGCCATCAGGACAACTTGGAGTAGTTTGCTTTGTCCCGAAATAAATATGAAGATCACTTCTAGTACCATTGAATTCTGGATGGACTGACATGTTCCCATTTTGTGTTTCATGAGTAACTGCGAGTATTTCGTCTCCTGTGAATAAAAGAGAGAAACAAGATGAGAATATTTCTGAAATTTGTTTGTTCTATGAAAAATCTTGTCAACCGGAAAACTAAATTGACTTCAACTGACCCAAGCTAACTGATCTTATCGAAATTGAATGAGCTGGTACTATGGTTGATTGACAGATAAATGATTTCACTACACGATCGTCAAATTTCATATCGTCTTCTTCTGTGATATTTTTGACACAAGTTACCCCATGAGGTCCACAAAGACTCAGGTTGAAGAAATGAAAGAATCCATTATCATCTTCAAAGAAAACTGTTGCGAAGAGAAAAATTATCAGTTCATAATTTGAGTGAGTTACTTAAATTGATTAATTGATTAGTACCTGTATCTCCTTTAAAAGATAGCGGTCCTGCAATAGATGACAAATCAAAATGTTCATCATCTAAGCTCAAGTTACAATCGTTATAACAAAATGTTCGATTCGGAGAGCTGATCAAGCCTTTACTGCATGGAATACAAGATTCTGCTAGACCAATTGGAAATTGAAGGGTATGATTCAAAATCGTATTGGCTGGACACTTCATACACCTCGAATCTTCTCTTCCTTTCGATTTCTCATTGAAATGTACATCATAAGAATGATCCCGCTCTCCTCTACCATGCGAATGTCCATCAGTGACCACAATCTCGGAATCATTTCGAATGCTAATATAATTTCCTTGGGGGCACGGAATACATTCGGAGGCAATATTGATTGGACACGGCTTACACTCGATAGCACCACTACCCAGAGCATTAGTCAAACTGATTTGATATATTTTCATGTAACTTCGAGTTGAATTCCGAGAGAATCGCCAATAAAAGCTCACTGGAATATTGTCCGTTATATCCATTGTATGCTCTCGAATTCCAACACTTGTTTCATCCCACTGTTGTATGGCAAAACGTTGATCTTCAACCGTATCTTTGATACACAGTAAGGATAGGCCACAATTATCACCTTTATCGCTATGTATTTCAAATCGAAAGCTAAGCTTACCACCTACAGGCACATAAAAGCCAGGCACTTGAAGCGATAGAATCAATGCTGAATCGGGATTGATCATGGCAGATGATCGAAGATAGCTTGGTGATGCAGGAACATGGATCCATTGTTCTTCCTCCTCCTTGCAGGTAATCGAAAATGATATTGATTCGAATGATCGACACGGTAAGCTGATCGGACGTTTCCATTCGCTCAGTACCAGTGAATACCGGGGTAAAGTTGTTGGAGGACATTTTTGACATCGTGGTAAGGATCCATCATTGAACCAATTTTCTGGACATATTTGACAAGTTCCATTGATAAATTCCATGCCTGGACTACACTGACTGCCTCCATCATCATGTAGACTGGGATCTGGATCACATGATTCACTAATAGGAGCTGGTAATTTAACCAGAAATTCTTTGCAAATTTTTGGCTCAACCCAATGATATGAGCGGATTCTTTTATGAGATTGATTATCGCAAGGTGTTACAGTATCAAAATAATCGGCTACAGTACAATCAGGACGCTCTAGACATTTATCTGAGCCCATGAAGGAGAATGTTGTTGAATTTGGACATGGTAAGCAACTGATGGATCCTCTTTTTTGAGCATAAGTATTCTCTGGACAAAAAGTGCATCTTCGAGATCCTTCGGTATCGGTGTAAGTACCCGGTTCACAGGGAGTACATTCTGAGGTGTATGAAACCCCATAAACTTCAATATTCTTAATTGTTATCGTACCAAGTTCATTTTCAACATTCTCTTTGACATTCGCATCTTGTGTCCATGTTCGATCTGGTGTCAGTCTACTTTGGTCATACATTCGCATTCCTTTCTGTTCCCAAAAAAGGCGAACAACTGAGACTCTCCAAATAAATGAATAGAAGCCAGGCTCAAGAATTTCATGTGAAAATGTTCTCCACTTTCCATTTCGAGTAGTTTTCAGATCTCTACTATTATCATCCAGTAATAGATGTCCTATCTGTTTGTCCTTCAGATTGTAGTGGATAAAGGTGAAACGCATATGATAACTGGGATCACTTGGTGGATTAAATTGATATTGGAGGAGAATTTTTCCTTTTTTCAAAATATTCACTCCATAGGCGAGAGTTGAATAGCATAAATCAGATTTGGTTTGCTTGTACTCAAGACGTCCATCTTTCACTTGCCAAGAGGAACAGTTCAGTGACTTTTCAGAACTTGATATGGAAAATCCATGTTTTGATAGAGTATTTTCATCAAATGAGAATAACTTTATTCCTCCTCCAAGAGAATAATATCCTAGTTTACATTTTTCACATTCCAATGATGTGGAATTGAAAAAAGTTCCAGACTCACACAGAGTATCTAAAAAAAATTGGAAGAAGAGTTTCAGTTTTTTGAATCAAAATAGTTGTTTTAATTCGAGAATATCCCATCAAAATGCTATCAACTATTTATTTTAACTATTTATTTTGAATTTGTTCATTGTTCATCGATTTGAATACTCACAACAGGAATTTATACGAATCGGTGGACTCGAAGGAGCTTCGAAACATTTGCTCGGATCTATTGGTAATGATACTCTATATCTACCATGTTGTTGATCACATTCGGTGAAGGCGAACTGAAAATCCTCCTGTTAGAATGCAGAACGGAATTGATGAGAGAACTTATCATGATTGATCATATGATCATGCGGATCTTGTATCGTATAAATTGCATCTTTCTTACAGGTTTACAGTGTGCTAATGATTGGTCTGATGAAGAGTGTTTAAGAGATGATAATAGTGTTAGAACACAAATAAACAGTGAATCAAAGACTCTCGATTCTGCCATGGGAGAATGGAATCGATGGATTGCGAAGATTCTGGCTGTGAGACTACTAAGGCTTGCTGGCTTATTTCACTTCAACATTTTATGTTAACACTTTAGGATCACATGATTGAATAAAATTAACCGAAGTCTAACCACAACCGTTTTTTGATATTTAGAACAATATGTGAATGAATCGAGAATAATCTGAGATCGGGAGAGCAGTCTCGATAAGAAATTTTGGCTGATATCGATTCCATGTTCTGCGCAATTTTATCTCATACGATTTCCTTTTATTCGAGGGCTAAGTAATTCTTGCGACAGAAATATATTCGACAGAAAACTTTGAATATAATCCGCTCTTATCAACATTGTAGCTCGATTCTATAAGATAGCAGAATTCTAGGAATTTCTTGGAAGGGATCAAAGTCTCCTCCAAGAGAAACTAAAAATCCATTCGATTGAAGAGGTAAGGGGATGAAATTTACCTTCAATTCATGATATTCGAATCTCAAGTTGAGGAGGATTGATTTTCTAACGTACTCAAGAACTCTCGAACGAGCCTCTGGTTTTCTAAAATTCTGGAATATACTTTCCCTTATCTCGAATCATTAAAACCGCTCTGAGCCCCAAAGTCTTCAACAACTCTACACGAAACACCGGAAGTTTGTGATATTCCGAAAAGAACTCAAGAACTGAAAATATTTATACGTTTTAAGGAAATTCTTGAGAAATTTGGTTAATATTTTAATGAAGCTAGCTGATGGGTCACTTTGCTACGCTCGTTCCGTTGAAAAACAATTCAAACAATATGGACGATATTGTTGCTAAGCCCCGCCTAAATGAGTGTGTATTTTGTATGTAGGTGTGTGTGTTTGTGGGGTAATATATATAAGATCACACTGACAATGATATTTTTTCAGAGCCTTGTAATCCTATACACATATTCCTTCAATAAGGCTCATGTATAGCTTAAGCGAATTTTTCACTATTGTTTTTGGGCCTTTGAGAACATTTTTTTCTTAGTTATCACAGCTTGAAAATTAATTTATGAATATGTATATATATAATTGCCTTTACAAAAACAAAGGCAAACCTCAAAGATGCTCGATCTCTATGAAAGAGAAAAAAAAATTTTTTTCGTATGAATTTTACACTAAAATGATATGGATAAGAGGATGTTGCTAAGCTTTTCTGTCTTTTTTCTGTCCAGAAAATCAATTGAAGATCACTTTTCTTCCAATCTGGTGTCCGAGGTGAGATACTGTTGATGCTGCTTACAATCGAGTCCAAGTTCACCAAATTTTTTTCTCTCTTCCGATGGTATATCACTTGGCCGCTCATAAAGATTATTTTCACAATTTTGATCGTCGAGTTTTACATTGAATTTAACATTCTCTTCTCTGGTCGAAGAGCTAGGACTTCTATTTTGGCTGACCCTCAGGTCTTGTACTTTGTCCATTTCGTCATATTCGATGTCTTGCTCAAAGTCACCATTGTCCATGTCATCATAACAATTTGCATCATCATATTCATAATCATTGGGAATGGGTGAGGTTCGCTGTGGACTAGCGGAAGTTGATCGTGACAAGGGAACGGAAACAATGTTTTTCAAAAAAGTCGGAAGGTTGGTATTTTCTATGAATGATGAGGCGTTCAATGATGAACTAAGATTCGGATTGTCAGAGAATATGTGAGTTGATCTCTTGGAATTATCACCCAATGATCTACCAGGTCCTTCACCACCAGGAATGTTACCATTTGGTCTGTTGGAATCGAAAAATATAATATACATTGATTATTATTGCTTGAATCAATCATTTTCACTAAGCTGATACACTAACCCTGATGAAGATGAAGATGAAGAAGTTGTGGAAAGACGTTCTTGAAGCCTTTGTGGTCTACGCTTATAAAATTCCAATTCATCTACAGTCCAAACAGCTCCTTTAACGTTTTCCACTCTCATGAAGCACTTGTGAAGACTCAAATTATGACGAACAGCGTTCTGTGGAATAGAAAAATTCCAAAATTAAAGTAAAATTTGACCAAAAAATCAGAAAAAAGAGCAAAATATTCTTAGAAAAAATTTTACCTTCCAAGTAGCTGCATTACGACGAAAGTAACAGAACGTATTTTGAAACCAATTGTATATCTCATTGAGCGTCAATTGTTTTTCAGGTGCTTCAATTATAGCCTACAAGAAATGGAAAAATATTTTGCATTAGAAATATGTCTGGAATGAATATGGAAAATTAAATCGATAAATTACCTGTCTGATTAATGATGCATAAGTGAAAGGCGGACGATGGTCAACATTCTTGTAAAATTCTCGATTACGATTGAGTTCTGTAAGTGGAATAAAATTTTGATTATAAAATTAAGACATAATTGGTGCAATTATTTTCTTTTACCTTCAGTTATATCAAGATTATTTCGCTCAGCGATTCTTCTGCGCGCTGGTGAATCAGGAAAAGAGGATCCACTGTTACTACTATTACTATTGAGAATCGATTCACCGCCTCCGTTATTGAGACTATTGAGTCCCTTATCGCTGAGCCTCCGTCTACCAGGTCCACCAGAATGGCCACCAGTGGTAAACGAATTACTTAGTGCCAATGGATTAATAACTTTACCAGTACCATTGCTGCCGGTTGGCGAAGATGGCGAACTTGCCACCGATGGACTGGTTATCATTCCCATGGAACTGCTCACCGGATTACCTATCGGTGGGCTAGACATGGGCTTTACTGTGAGTGGAGACATTGCCGCTGGACCATTGATTCCATTACTTGGCCCAAGACGAGAGTGGAGTAGATTTGAAGAAGAATTGATTGGTCCTGTTCTACAATCCTGAGAATCTTCAGCATCCATGGAGCTCACTTCTCGCTTACTGGTCAAAAAGTTCTAGGGAATACGAATAGAGGAAGAGAAAGAATATTTTGTATCTGATAAGAACTTTTTCTGTTCCAGTCACCGGTATGCATAAGAACGGGTGGGGGCAGAAGTGAAGCAAATATGAACGAGAATGCAATTGATCCTGGGCTGGGCAATTTTAAGACACGCACTCTTGCAATATTTACATCCTTTTCTCGCTATGGAAGTGGGTTCAAGAGAGAGAGAGAGAGAGAGAGAGAGAGAGAGAGAGAGAGAGAGAGAGAGAGAGAGAGAGAGAGAGAGAAAGAGAGAGGAGTTGGTGTGCAGCAAGGGCTGAGAATGATTAGTTTCATCGAGCGATGATTATGCCTAGAAGATGATGATGAATCTGCATTGAAGAGGAGCAAGAGAGAGATGCAAACATAAAGCTTCGATTCTCTCTCTCTCTCTCTCTCTCTCTCTCTCTCTCTCTCTCTCTCTCTCT
>QZCP01000312.1:6308-31980 GCA_003956705.1 Brevipalpus yothersi
ATTTTTATGACTTTCATAGGCATGATATGGTCTGATGTATATATATTCTAGAAAATATCATTCAGAATCTTAAGTAGTAATGTCCGAATTTCTTGAGCTGAATCTCATGTATCACATTACTTGCTTGGATGAGTATCAATCACAACTTGCATGTGTTGTCAGGATGGAATGAAAATTTTGATTAAACTATCCCAATTAGGATGAGAATTTTATCTCTCCATGTATCTGGAATATCAGTTGGAATTCTTGTTTACAAGTTTCATATCAGTACTTCTCTCTCTTATAACTTTTTTTACACTCATTTTTGAAACTTTCTTCATGCTTCATGTCATGATAGCTACTATATTTCTCATCATCATTTGGGTTTACATTCGACTTATTTTTTTCATCGGATTTTAGCTCTTTCCTCTTCTTCTATCCAAACTTTCTGTCTTATTCTCATTCCTCAGATACTTGAAAAATAAATCTTATCATCTTTGAAAGAAGTAGAAACGTGATCTTTTTTCTTGCCCATCAATGATACTAATCTTGTCTTGAGGGTTCAATCAACGATAGTCATAAATGATCATACACAAAGCTCACCATAATCCATATAATGTTCATCAGTTTTTGTAGATCAATTTTATTTTGACACTTTCTCTCTTGATTTCTCACATCCTCCTAATATTAATCATCTTTCTTCTTCATTTCCTCTACAATCAGATTAAGTGGTGCTTCCCCTTTTTTGGGTGATACAAAGCAAGAAACTTTCACCAATATCACTGCAGTTGACTATGAATTTGAAGATAAATTCAGTGAACTTGCTCGAGATTTTATATGGAATCTTTTGCAATATGATGGAAGGTATGAGTGAAGAAAATATTTATACACGTAAACATCAATGGATTCCTTCTGTATCTCTTTCATTCTCCTCAACATAATCCTAATTTATTAGCATTCCAATCTCTCTCTTTCTCTGTGCCTCTTTTGAAATATGGACAACTTCTCAAGATATTTTGTATGTTTACCTTTTTTTACAGGAAGAGACTCACTGCCAGCCAATGTTTACAGCATCAATGGATAAGTAATTCAAGTATTTCAAAATATGAACATTGCTTATCAAGCCTGACAAACGGGTCTAATGAGGAAGAGAATCCAGCTGAACAAGAGGAAGACATGTTCATCCATTCCAAGTATCGTGCACTGTGGAAGGTAAGAATATTGCCTTGTGTTTGTGTGTATGTTACCTTTAGATCAATGAAAAACTGAAAACTGCCCAGCCTCTTGATGAAGCCCAGACTTCATGCTGATTGAGAAGAATATTTATAAATCAAACTGAGCATCTTTCTTTCTATCTTCCTTGATGATGATCATCTCTTTTTCTTCCCCCACACAAGTTACTGGCCCTTCAAATTGTTCTTTCTCTATCTTCATCCAGATGTTGAACAATCTTATTTTATCTTTTCTCTTAATGTCTCTCTCTCACATCATGATAGATACACTGTCTAATCTGCATGAAAAATATGTACATGCAGATTAGTTATGATGAGAAAAAATTTAGATCATTTTTTAGTTTTCATCAACCAATCATGGTTGACTCAATTGTTGCTCTCTCTCTCTCCCTCTCTCTCTCTCTCTCTCATTCTTCAGCTTCTTATTTTTCTCTCTCTCACATTATCATCATTTTCGTGATCAACATTAATCCTTCTTCCCCATCTTCTCTCTCTCTCTTTCTCTTCCCTCCTCCTCACATCTACTTCATCTTGCCGAACTTTTCTTTGGTCAACATCAATCCCCATTGAACGGTCAGCAGGATGAATCAAGTGAGAGATGGGGATGAGAGAGAGAGAGAGAAAGAGAAAGAGAGAAGGAGAGAGAATATGAAGAAGAGAAAGAGATGATGGAGAGGAGAAGAAAAATGTTACTCAAAAAGCAGTCATAATTAAGGACATTGAGCTTGAGTCTACTTGAATTGCTCGATTCTGGATGTTCAATCTCCCTCTCTCTCTCTCTCTCTCTCTCTCTCTCTCTCTCTCTCTCTCTCTCTCTCTCTCTCTCTCCTTTGGATGAACTTCCCAAAGTCTTTGACCTGAATCGATATATATTCGCGTGATCACTTCTATTTTGTTCTCTTTTATAAATATATATCGCTTCCATCGAAGCTAGCCTCATCAGCCTATTGTTCACCTTTTTTTCTAGTCTCTTTTCATAATACAAATTCTTCTCTTTCTCTCTCTCTTCCTTCAAATATATCTTTCTCTCTCTCTCTCTTTCTCTCGATTTGATCAATTTTTCTTTATCAAAAGCACTTTTGAAACAATAGACATTGAAGATGTCTACTTTCACTTGCTTCCGACAAGTGCATACATCACATACATAGTGGCCAGAGAATGAAAATAGGAAGAGGAAATTGTTCACATGTATTGAAGATGGAAGAGATCATCAGTCAACCTCGTTCTCATTCATATTGCAACATTTTATCAAACTTTCTCCACGTTTTTCTCTCTCATCCATATCTACACTAGTTTCAATTGAGTGGTTATAAAATTCAATGAATGAATTAAATCGTTCGGACAAGAGGATGCAAGGAATAGAGATTGGAAGAGAGAAAGGATAGATTATGTACCGTTACTTTTTCACTCCTCAACAAGATGTCGAATTGATTTGTGTACGCATTTTTTTTCGGTGGGCGAGAGAGACAGAAAGAAAGAATCAGAAGCTATTCGAACACCTTATTTAAGCTGGTATAATCTGAGATGAACTTTTCCCTGTCTCATTATCCCACTCATTCATTTATGACATGATACATGTAACCATTCAGTGAACTTTTTTCACTCTCTGGTCACCCAATAGTTATACTTGGTCATACTACTGTGTTTATGGCCTTTTTTTCTCTCTCTTCTGAATATCAGTTTTTTTTCTGAATCAGTTAACATCATGAACACACATATATGAAGATATTGGACGAAATCATTTCAATATGATGAACGAATTAAGATGAATTTTTTTTCTTACCAATGCAACATCAGCCATTTATGCTTATTTCGAGTCTGCTGGAAATGTTACCTGCCTACAAGCTTGTTTATCTATCAAACATTCAAATTGAAACTCATGAACCGATAAATATTAGGTGGAAATATTCTCGAAGTTCATTGAGAGAGAGAAAAAATTTTTGACATCGGACACACACTTACATGTACACAAACGTTCAAATTGCCCAAAATTTCAGCCTTCAATTTTTTTTCCGATACATCTAAACTTTGTCATGATGTATAAATTGCACTCTCTATGGGTGTAGTCTTCTATCTTATCACTTTGAAATAGACACACAAAAATTTTTCCTTTCTCTTCAAACTTTTTTCTTCAACTGATAAAAATTGAATGGATTAAAAAAAAGTTTCACAAACTCCCCAAAAGCTATGAGAATTTTTCATCTTATTCTCTCAGGAATACAGTTTTTACTTTGAAGCAATACTCTCCAGGAAATCATATTTTTTTTCTTTAATTTCCACTTCCTTGTTGTTGTATGTGTATGGTGATCATCACCATTGATTCATTTATTTCTCCACCCAATGACTTGCTTTTCTTATTCACCATATCTATGAGGCAAACTGTGTGAGAGAAGATGTACCTTGAGTAAAATTATTTCAGGTTGATTAGCGACCGCCCACAATATATCATGAGTATATCATCTCCGGAAGTTGATATCTGTATATTCATATTGATGCACGGAATATCATATATCGTTCTTGCTGATAAAAAGTTTCAGCCTTTTTTCCATTATCTTCCTCTCTCTCTCTCTCTCTCTCTCTCTCCCTCACTCCTGGTCTCATGAACTTTTCTCATACCTTCATGAACTGAGTGGATAAATTCACCGTAAAGTTCATTTTTCTAGTGATTCTTTCATGAGTCTACTATCTGTATACTCATCTAGTTCATCATTATCATGCACGAGAACTTGTGAACATTCGAAAGTGACCATCATTCACAATATCTGTGTGTATGTTTCGATTGTTTCACAAGTTTTTCCAGGTCCTTTTGATACTAACCTATTGGTCACTTTCTTTTTTGACTGACCAACTTGTGCATGAATCTCAAATGCAAAAATGTTTTGACATGTTTTTTTTTGTTTACATGAGGAAGTTGAAAAATTAGATGGTTAGATGATTCGTTGCAATATGATGCACCGGAGCTGATGATTATTCATGTTATAATAATAAAAGGAAGATCATCATCAGAATCGGAAACTGATCTGATCTCATTTCATGACTTTCAAGAGTGAAGAAATATAAAGTGTATCAGAAAACATGTGCGCGCAAAATTTGTTTGACGCTTCATGCACGAATTTTGATTGGAATATCTGATTTGAAGAGAGATACTCTCCTCATGATGATCATCTTAGGTTTGGGTTGGCGTTTCTCTTGATACATTTCCCAAATGAACTTTTGTCCATCTATCTTGTATGCATTTTTCAGCTCAATATTTTCTCTCCCTTTCTCTCTCTCCTTCATCTCATCCGATTTCGTGAAAAATTAAAAATTCATGATAACTTGGGCAATAGTATACCAGTGATAGGTGTTTTGGTCACTCAAGTGGTAATATTCATCATCTATCTGATCATAGATTAGATGAAATGATTCCAATGTGAATGAACTAACACGGATAAATACACCATATAAGAGCAATGTATATTCATACATTAAGTTTGTAGGTCTTGTGAGGCTTCTCTTTGATTTTTTTTCTTCTCTCTTGTTTTAGTTAATCATATATGGCTTCACATACATACACAAACTTTAAGAAAGAGAAAATGTTAGCTGATTCAGTTCATGATTACAAATGAATGGAAAGTATTTTATTTTAATTGCAAACCTTGTTTCTTCTTCCTGATCGAGCTTTGTTTAAACATGTATATTTGCGAAAAGTTCGATAAAATTGTTCAACATAATATGAATTGTAGGACGTGAAAAATATTCCACAATCTATCTCCAATTTTCAATCAACTTTCTCATTGATCTCATGAGAAAAGATCTTCTCTCATACACATCACATACTATTCACACACAATTCACTTGATAATAATGCAACATTCTCAGTAAGAACAAAGAATATCAGATGTACATGTATCAGAACTATTCTGCTTAACGAAACCTTTCACTTTCAACACATAATTTCAATTCAAGCGTTAAAGAATATCTTCCACTTTCTCTCATGATACTTGTTCATCATGATGATTCCTTCTTGCGTGATATATTTTTGTCCCAGTATTTCTTTGTGAACTCTCTTCTTCTTGGTGATATTCTTTTCTCTCACCGATTACCTTGGTTGATCATCAGTGGATTTAGGGAGTTCACATGCAGAAAAACCTTGTCATATCTAATCAGGCTTCTTAGAATGTTCCAAGTGTAATTGGAAAAAGATAGATTGAAGTCGATCAGAAAGAAGAAAAAAGCGTTGATAATGTATTCAAAATAGACTCCATGCAGTTATCGTCACCCTGTTCTTTCTATTCTGTTCAACCTGTTCAGTTCAGATTCTGACTGAGTTCCAGTAAGAATGATCATTAACCATTCATTCTCTCTTCTACATAAGACTGCACAAACAATGGCTCATTGACCGTTTTGCTACGGAAGAACAAAAAATTTTGAGAGAGAAGAAGATTGGTCAAGTGATGATTAAGTGAGAAGAGATGAAGAAGGAGTGATAATACAGCATCATCAGTCATTTGATATATTATTCAAAATGATGCGTGAAATATAACTATTTGAATTGATAATTGAGCGATAGAAAAGGTTTCAATGTGTTTAGCATATTAAGATAAAGATTTTGTGTGTATGAACTATATATCTGATTAAATAGTGAATGAAAAAAAAAATTTAGTCCTCAATATCCATTTTGAGAGATGTATGAGAGGGTAAAAAATAGTGATAAATAAAAGTTGCCATCATCATGATATTTTCTTCAACATCATTAATTAATTGGAGAAGAGCTTTTGATGATTAGTGTCCAATCTGGTATAGCTTAATCTGGATATCAAATCTTTTCATTTTATTTAT
The DNA here is from genome assembly GCA_003956705.1 of Brevipalpus yothersi. Classification (NCBI taxonomy): domain Eukaryota; kingdom Metazoa; phylum Arthropoda; class Arachnida; order Trombidiformes; family Tenuipalpidae; genus Brevipalpus; species Brevipalpus yothersi. The sequence continues at coordinate 12,341 of QZCP01000312.1, forward strand.
TTTGCTCTCAATCAAGTGTATCAAATCAGAATTAAGAAAACCTTTTTTCTTTCTCTCTCTTGCAAAACCCAAGAAGACAATGTGTATTGCGAAGGTGAAAAATTTTTGCTCAACATCAATTATTCAAAGAATATAAAAGCTCAAGCGCAACTTGAATGGTGAACAATTGATTATACCAAGTGAATACAGATTGAATAATGACAATCTTTACGCTACATACTGGCGTTGATTTCATTATAACAATTTAAGGAATGATAAAGGATTCCCCTGATTTCTACTGATTCACTAATACAATGGAATAGTAATAGTACAGTAGTTAGAAATTACTCTCACGTGGATTCCGGTTCCTCATCTCGAGGTGATTTTCATATATACATACACATATATATATAAATTCTAAGTGATTATCGAAATCCAAGTTCATTCATCATCCAATACCATGAGGCAACCATTTTAACTGTGCTGATAGAATGTTCAACCTCTTGTGGCTGCTACTGTTCAGCGTATATATTTATACTGTGTTGATGCTGTTGCCACATTATTCATTATTCTTTTTTTTCGATTCATACACATACACACAGCCTGCTATCAAGCCAATTCGATGGGTTGTGTTTTTTCTTTCTGCTTACAGGATGGAATATATTCTCTTCTACTCTCTCTCTTTCTCTTTCTCTACATGAATACTGAGGGCCAGTAAACGAAAATCATGGAAAGTTACGCACACCTTCCAGCCAGAAGCAATTCATGTGATCATTAATCCTGATTTGTTTCTTTCTCTTTCTCTTTCTCTTTAACCCTATCCTCTATCTAATAATATTTCAAATGGAAGTATATTATTCGTTCAATTTTGGTCAGATGTTATGGCCAAATAAAGTAGCTCAAGGACACGAAAATTTTGTCCATGTTAGTATGGAGAAAAAGTAGCCACACCGAATAATCCATTATACAGCATAAGAGAGAAAGATTCATACTTATAGTGATTAAGTTGCGAAAAAGATAGGAATTGGAATAAATAAAAGACGAACGAAAGTCAAAATATAATTTTGATTTTAATTTAATCTATTCTAGAATCACAATTATGTATACAAAAAGGGTTGAGAGGACTACCACTATTATGTTTTTTTGCAAATGATTAGCTTGTAGACTGAAACTCTACCTAAAAAATCACATCAGAATTTGAAACAGTATCTGATAATCGATCCATTTCACTTGCTGCAATTTGCTCTCTCTCTCTCTCTCTCTCTCTCTCTCTCTCTCTCTCTCTCTCTTGTGTTCTTCCAATTTTGATCATTCATTTTCCGTTGCATTCAATGCCTGCTGTTTTGCTGAATCTGTCAGAATCTGTAGGCCGAAACGGTCAGAACACATTTTATGGCCGATATCGTTCATCCGATTCTCTCTCTCTTATCCACTCACTGACTCACTTTCTCTCTCTCTCTCTCTCCATCATCGAGTTGAATTCGATTCGAGAAAGAGTAAACGATGGAAGTGATAGTAGATGAAAGAGAGGAAAAAAATAAATTGACACACAAACACATTCGAATTGAATAGATATACACAATTCACTTCTTCTTCTTTCCGGTCTCCATGATATACACACACTCACTTACTCATATACATGTTCATGGCGTATTTCGTTTATCCAGAACGATATAAAGTTTGTCAAGCGATTAAAAGATTGTTGCAGCAGCAGTAGTACAGCATTTTGGTGAATGTGTTACTGATGATGTTCATCAGCATGAGTCCACCTTCATCACGCAAATCACAGGCAACTGTAGTCGACCGAACTTTCATTATGTCCTCGATACTAGTCTGCTAATAGGAATAGAGAATAGGAATGAAGAATAAGTAGAAGATGGAGAAGAAAAAGAAGAAGAAGAAGAGGAAGAATGAAAAAAACAGTAGCACAAGAGGCTAGCAGGCCGCTTCTGATCGACTTCATGGCTTCATGGTTGGATAAATGTCATGCTCTCACCATCTGAGAAATTCATTAAGTTTCCAAGTGAATATATGTATATACACACCATGATATATAGCCGTCGGGCATCGATGGAGTTATTCACTGTGCAACTTGTGTGCCAATTCAGGAGACATAGAAAGTTGTAGAAGAAAGTGAAAGTAATGGTATGAAGAGAGAGACATGGAATGGATGAAGATGATTCGAATGAGTAATTTTTTCTCAAGTGAATCTATTGATGAATGTATTCTCTTACTCTCTCAGACTACTTCATCACTTTCACTTGGGTATTCCTCTCTCTCTTTCTATTCTATCTTTTTTTCACCCTCACTTGATCACACTTTTCCGTTCGATCCAGATCAGTGGATCTCCACACACTCACTATAAGGATGGGTGAAGAGTGGCCTCAACTTGTCCGGCATCAAATCATCATCACTATCATCACCATCATCTTGATGATAAGTCTGGAAAAAGAAGAAAAAGAAGAAGAAGAAGCAGAAAAGAGAAAAAAATGTGTGTACATCGAAATGATGATATGATGAAGAAGGTGGTCATTTGAGATTGAACGTTTAGTTCTTCTTTTTGATTATTTTGATAAATTATTTTCTCTCTTCCTTTTCCATCTCTCTCTCTCTCTCTCTCTCTCTCTCTCTCTCTCTCTCTCTCTCTCTCTCTCTCTTTCTATCCACTCTTCCTCTTCAACGTTATTTCCAATTAAAAGGTTCCTCAAATTTCAAAATACTATTGAATTGCCCAAAAAAATATTAATGCCCATACTTATATTCTTGGATATTTTTCTTCTTTCGCCTTCTCCTTCTCTCGGAAAGAGAAAGCTTTAGTTTCACTTTTACACACATCATTCTATCAATAATGTGTGTATAGCTTAATTTATATTCAACTTTAGGGAGAGAGAGAATGAGAATAATACTATCGGCTCAAAAGTGTACTTATTGGACTCAAGTTTTGGACCTTTCTCATGAAAAAAACTTGGAAAAACACATACACATACACATATACATGTACATGTATATACCGTTAACTTTTGCTCGCTTAACGCCCACATTGACCTGTATTGTAAATCATTTGATTCTTGTGTGTATGTGTATCACTGTCCTCCTGAATAAGCCCCACGATTTCAGTTAATGCTCACTCTTGACCGATCATTTTAGATTTTGTTACTCGCCCACATGATGGAATAATATCCGTAGAAAGTTGTATATTTTCCTCTTTTCTCATGTGTTGATGATAAATTTTACCAATCACTTATCATGCTACTTCTAAGTATGCATGTGAGAAAGAGAGAGAACATATTTGGCTAATCATATTTTCAAATCAACACTGAACTCTCCATCTTTTTTATTCAATTAGTCCATGTTGACCTGAATCATTACGACATTCAGTGGTTACATCTTGAACTTTTTATGGATATGTATATACTTTTTGATGGTCAAGTGGGAATGAGAGTTGAAGAAAAACTTTCGCTCAAAGATCAATTCAAAGTTAGCAGTATTTCTGGACCCACAAAAAAGAAATTTTAATCTATACCTCATTTGCCGTCTTTCTGCTACTGTATTTATTGTTATTAACCATCAAAAGCGTAAGCGTATGTGCATATTCATCAATGAATATGTATATAAACACGGTTGAATATGTACCGTTATTATCATCGAATAATAGCATGGTGGTTGAATGTCCGCTCATCAAGCTTTGATTATGCATATATATATTTATATATTTATGATTCATAGCCAATCCCATAAGAAAGATCAAGAAAGATCATTCACTTGTTTTGTTTCATTACATTCTTTCCGCTATTACTGATGCTAATCATTTGGCAGCTTTTTAAAATGATAACAGAATTCAATTGATAGAGAGAGAGAGAGAGAGAGAGAGAGAGAGAGAGAGAGAGAGAGAGAGAGAGAGAGAGAAATTTTTCTCTCTAAACTTACCATAAAGTCTGACACCTTGCACAATTGTTCAATCGAAACATTCAACATCTTGACCATATACACATTGTGTATACCACTTATAGTGAAATATAATGATATAGTGGTCACGATGGTGTTACTTTTTGGTGGGCCTGATCAAGTTTCCTTTTGAACACCTAATTACTTCACTATTCACCCGAAAATTTCTCTCTCTCTCTCTTTCTTTCTTGACATTTGAAGGCTATCATGGTGAATTGCAGTACTCACATATCTTGAATACCATCCGATATGTTACCGGCTCCATTTTATTTTACTTGAATTTTTTTGTGATCCTTAAAATTCCACCTTATAAAATATTAGATTCTTAAGAGCGAGAGAAAAGGTGAGATGAAATGCATTTTCTCAAGATAGACACCAGGCCCAACATTTAATACATCAGATCAAGGCCACTTTTACCGGAGAACCACTTTGGAATCTGCTGTTTTGACCACTTTATTGTCTGAATCTTTTGCTTAAGAATCTTGAGATTCATATAATTTCCTTTGCATATGCTCTTGTGTTAATGTATTGATTGAGTTACCTTGGAATGATGATCATGAGACATTATCAATAGAAAAGTCCCGTTGAATGCTAGTTGCTGGTGATTAGATTTGGAAAAATTAATTCAGGTCGTGGGCGATGGACATAAATTTGGAAATTTTTGAACTCATTTCATGTGTTTTGCTTTTGCTATTATTCAAACTACATTTCAGATGCTTAGGGTTGATTAAAGATTTGTTGAGAGGTCCATAAATTTTGTAGCCTTTTTTCATCCCTTTGTTTATCTTGTATTGAAAATTGATCAAAATTTTGATTGCTCAAAATCTTTTGTAACACTAATCAAAATTGAATCGAGGTGTAAAAAAAATTCAAGTCAGATCTTTTGTATTTTCGAAAAATATTCTCTCCATGATGCTTCTTGAGGTGGAGAATGTTCGATTCAGTATTTCAATAATTATTTGTTGAAGAAATTATTGGTTTTTTAGAAAAATTTAGAAAAATTTTTTAAACTTACCTAATACCTGTTGATTTGGAATCAACAGATTTTTATCTCAAATATACTTTTGTGGCAATATTTTTCCAAATCGAGATATAATTTTTTTTTCTCTCGCTTCTCACCAAACGAAAATTAATAATTTCTTATTTTTTCATTTTTACCAAATCTTATTCCCAAGTTACTTATAAACACTCTCAGAAGGAAGTGTGTGTAAATCAATAGTGTAGACGTTTTAAAACGTTTTATCGGATGAGTGAAAATGATTATAATGTGTTTATGTGTGTGTAACGGTAAATATTCAATCACAGCTGATCGATTCATAATGTTTCTCATCTCACCATCTCCATCATTATCACCATCACATTACTTACATCGTTTATGTATTCAAGTAAATTTTTTTCGATGACAAAATTTTTGGCTGATGGAAAGGCAATGAACACAAGTTGATTAGAATCAAACCCTTTTTCTCACCTAATTTAAACTTTTTATCCTCTTCTCTCTCTCTCTCTCTCTCTCTCTCTCTCTCTCTCTCTCTCTCTCTCTCTCTCTCTCTCTCTCTCTCTCTCTCTCTTTCATTCTTTTTTATCCTGATGAGCTTCTCAATCTTTCATCACTTGATTTCACAGTTATATGACCCAGTAGCACTTGAATATGTGTTGCGAATCATAATATTCATCATTATTCATAGACTATTCTCATTTTATGAAGATGTATATTTGTGAATCAAAATTGACCTCGTTATAACCGTTCTTGGAATGAAATATAATTCTCTGAATCGTATTTCTCTCTCTTTCAAAATCTTGACCGTTACCTGTTGGCCATACATGTATATATACCAACTGCTGATTTTTTTCATGTTTAAGAATGACTTCTCATGAATTTGATTTATTTTTTTTTCTCTCTCCATTCCTCTCATCTTGTCATAAATGCTCTTTTCCTCCCTCAAAATCGTTACACATACATGTGGTTGTCCAAAAATTTGTCCGCATATCATCATTATTATCACCATCTGTATATGAGCTGTATATTTCTCTCTTACTTCTTGCCCATTGTACAGATATTGTATTGTTTGTAAGTGGCAAAGTAGTTGACCGATGTAGCCATTAGACATGATGGACATTATACTTGATATATATTCAAGATATTTTTAATTGTTCCACTCTATCTTTCCTCTTTCTCCTGAACAGTAACAACATCTCAATAGTACAGACAGTCTATAGTTTAATAATAAGAAAATGAAGATTAGTCACATCCTTCTAGACATATAGACACATACACTCAGTCTCTTCAATGATCTCATTTTGACCACTTTATCAACAAGCTACTCGTGGATTGAACACATCATATATACACACCATTCTGATAGGATGTGTCCGGGTTGTGGTCAAGAATCAGGTTACTTTGAATATCATTCCTCTTATTCTCTCTCGCTCTCTCCATCTTGTGAATGTGTTGAATATATATATTCTGCTTATCTGAACTGAACTGAACTGAACAGAATAGAACAGAACAGAACACTACATACTTATACACTTATGACCAAACAAAGAAACTCATCAAGTCAAGTTGGTCAAGTTTGATGTTCTCTCTCTCCAGACTGGTCAACATTTCAATGGGTATTCCAATTTATTTATTTATTGAAGACTGAACTTTACTTTACATCACGATAACTCTTGGCGCTTTTTTTCACGGGTCCAATTTTTTTAATGACCATATCGGCCATCAATTTGGGCAAATTAGTTCCTTCGAGTGTATAAAATGTGGACGAATTTTTCTTCAAAAACAATCATAACTACAGTTACTCATTATAAGTATTTTGATCTCTCTCTCTCTCTCTCTCTCTCTCTCTCTCTCTCTCTCTCTCTCTCTCTCTCTCTCTTCTTTTCGAAACTTTCAAGATTGTATCTCGATTTTCATTACAGTTGAAAGGTTCAATTCCAATATCCTGATTTTTGAACCATCCATACACACACATGCATGAGAGGGATCGATTTTTACCATGATTGAATCGTCATGAAATGCAACATGATGTAAATGTATTTCTTCCTCTTTCTTTCTTTCTCTATTTTTGGTTCATAACACCCAATCTGACGCTAGCAGATTTTTGATTTTTGTTCCAATTAAGCTCTTGCTGATTGAATCATGCATAAGCTGCTTATGTTTGACACATAAGCACAGGTCATTCTGATTGTTTAATTAAGCAAATCCTCTTCTTTTCCTCCTTTGATCACCCAAATTATCTGATCTAGTGATTCTTTTTATACATGAGAAGCTTGATACCAATATGTATATAAATATATTCACCAGAAGGTTCAAGAATTTTATTGATTGATTCTGATAGCTAAAAATCAATTGAAACTCTCCCTCTGGATATGCATGCAAATCAGAATATCCAAATGAAAGTAAGAACGTTAAAATCGGAATACATAGCATTGTCTACCCTTTATAATCAGTGCCAAAAGACAGAAAAGATCATTGACATTATACCCCCTTCTTTTCTCCACCCATCCTATCATCATATCATTCCACTTTACTCTTGATTGATGTCTTGATATCAACCTTGAATTCTCATAGGTTTCTTATAGAAATGTTTTCCATTCAAGTGGATCATTTTGGAATGTGTCTCACCTTCGAAAGATTGTCCAAAAATCTGGACAATTCATGGGTAATGATCATAGTGGTTGATGTGGTGATTGTTACTGGTTGTTGCTGTTGTTGCCAGTAGTTTGGTTTGGCCAGTAACGAAAAGAAAGAAAAAAATAATGATCAGCATACTTAACCATTTCTCTTTGTCCACCCATTTCAATATTTTTCAAAGTAATCCTCTTTGTCCAAAATGGAAGTGATCCAATGAATTACCCTTTTGGCCATAAAATAGGCCCATAATTTTAGGTTTCATATCATTCTCATGAATAGTTTGGAGGGACAGAAAAAAAAGAACATTTTCTGTTTAAATAACTGATTTGAATACAAAGAATGCCTTTTCTCACTCTACATTGTCCAAAATTCCCTTCATTCATGGTCATCTTTCTCTCAGCCTCATTGAATGATGAGTCCAAGCAGTAACCGCCAAAAAAAAGAGAAGAATAAAAAAAATGATGGGCCATGAATTGGTCATGTTGAAATAGTTTAGACGAAAAACTCTTTGATAGAAGAGAGAAAGAGAATCAAGAACCCTTCAAATACCTCTCCTCCTCCTCCTTCAATTGCTCTCATCTTCTTCCTCCTTCCACTTGTTGTTCATCATCTCATTTCGTATTCATTGACTTACCACTGCTGGACATACCACTCAGATGATGCCTCCCCTTCATCAATGGGTTGACTACAACCATTGCGGAAGTGTCTGGCAAAGTCTATCTTGATTAACATTTTTATCACTTGAAAACATCACAATCACGGTCATGATGAGCGTGCTTCAGTCTAATTCTTTTACTGACGAACAAAAAATGGTTCACTTGAGGCTTTTTTTCACCATAATTTGAACAATTTCAGCTTGGATCATGCTATTTTTTCTCCTACTTTTTTACCTCTTGAACGTGAGAAACTCACCAGCATTCTCTGTCCTCATCGCAAGGTATTCATTCTCCCCTATTAATGATGATACTTTAATGTCTCAGAAGCATTATATCAATCGAAAAAACTATCTCTAGTTTGAGGAGGATACCTACTCAAATGCTACACTCTCAATGACTAGGGAAACAATAGCATACCTCATGAATGAACAGCTACACTGTATCGAGTACCCAAATTGCAGATCAATCTTGGATACCCATAATTTTGAATTAATGGATAAAATACAGAGAATCAGAATGAGATTTTGATTCATTCCTTTGAGAATCTAGCTATTCAGTGAGGCTTGTTTTGATCAAGTTTTTCTCATCATTTTTTCATTTCCATCTATCTGGATGGCGGGAAAATCTTCAACCCTCTTTCAAAGTTTATCCGATTCTTGTTATCATAGAGTAACTAATCAAAGAGTAATGAAATTTTTTCCTTGCTCTAAATCTGTCTGTCTGGCTTTCAATAGGGAAAGCAAGAACATTCACAACTATTCATCAAAAATTTCGAGAAAGTAATATCTTACCGGTTGAGTGTATTAATGAAGTTGGGCATTTTTCCTTTTTCTTTCTTCTCCTATACAATTCAACTTCCACACAACTTTCACTGCTACTTTCACACACCACATTAATCTCAGTTAACCTAATGAATTTTCTTATTCATTTTCTATTCACATGAAGAATTCCATTCAAGTGGTAATACATTGCATTCAACTATCGAGGAGGCCAAGAACGAGGTCTCCAAGTGTGACCAGTTTGGTAACTTCATTTCCGAATCGCTATTATCTTAAAGATGAGGTGAGTGAAGAGAATATCTTATACACACTATTCTTATTTTCTTCTCTTTATTTTCTATCCTCGATTCTTCACTTTTTTTGATCAGTGAAAATTTTTCACACCATCCAAGAATATTGCACCTTTTTTGTTTACTCTGAATGCTATTGGACTGTACCGGAAATAGGAACAGTATCCAATCTTGCTATCTTCTTCTCTCTTTTCCACTTGATAACGGTATTCTTATGAGGCATGAGAATATCCTGCTGCTTCTTGTAATCTTAAAGGGCAAACAGAATCACACATGATGAACAATTCTGTGAGTTGTTACTCAAATTGTTTTTGTTGAAATAGGCTCCATTATTTTTTGCTCATTTATCTCACCTTCATCACAATTACTATCATACATGAACTCCAATGGTGGACACACTTGATAAGACACATACAATCATGATGACCAAAAATTTTGGATCACATTTTTGGCCCAATTTTTGTTTCTTTTCTTCAAGTCTTTATTTACCATCTCAATGTGTTTCCATTTTTATTTAACTTCCTGATTCAATGTTTATGCTCAAATTATATGCACTTGAAATTGAACTCTTGGTTACTGTTGATTCCTTCCAGTTCATTATTTCAATTTCCTGAAATCATTGAGCATGAAATTGTATTGCAGGTTTGTTTTAAATCCATTTCATCTGCTAAATCTTAATTTAAACTTCGATTGCATCCGTATTCAAATTATCGGACTTTTCGCTCATTTTTTATGGTCTTCCGATAGATAAAAGACGAAAAAATCCATCGAAAGATAGCCACACTTATCACAAGGACCAGCTTTTTTGACACTGTTCCGAAGTATCTCAATTGACCTGGTACTGGAAGTTTTTTTTAATCAATATGAATCGTTCCTCCCGAGTGCATCCTCTCGCACAATACTGACCACAAGATTTCCGATCTGCATCATGATAATGTTTCTGGTATATTCTTCCGGTTTTCTAGTTAGCCCCATCTCCCTCTTCGTTCCTTCTCTGAATGGAGCCGTTCATTGTTAAATTTTGTTTACCAACAGTTTTTGATGGACAAAATTTTATGTTGAGATCAGATTTTGCACTTACATACTACATGAGTATTTTTGAAACTCCTTCACAGAATCTGCATTATTCATGAATCTTTTTTACCTCCTCTATCTTTCCTTGTCTGATCGAAATACATGAGCTTCATGAAAGTGAGAGAGAGAGACAGAATACATGTATAACTTTCAAGAATCAGATTCACAGAAAATCAATTACTGTTAGATCTCCACTTGGATAGCTAATTCAATTGGGGGATCATCTCATGATGAGGTACCCCGAGTAAAGTTTCCTAAAATGTGCCCGATGAGATTAGTCATGTGGGGAAAGTATTTCGGCGATTCATTGAGCAGCGAGTGAGAAAGGAAATTTTCAATCACTTTTTTCATATTCTCAAGCTCATGGGAGGCTGAATTTTTTTCTATCAAAAATATGAACTTGTTTAAGGCTCATCAAGAATGATTAAATTTCAATTAAACTTACGGGTCTGATGTGTGCAATCTTGAGAAGCTATTTGTGTGAACTTTTTACCGCAAGAATCGTTGTTCTATAATGATTGGAATCAATTGTTCTCCCAAGATTCTTTCTCTCATGAAAAAGTTCCCAGTTGAAATCGAATTAAATCTTTTCCTCTCTCTTCCTTCTTACATACTTCCACTCATTCTACATCAATCCAAAAGTTCATTGGATATGTTGCCAATCTTCTGATCAATTTTGAAGATTACATCATCTTCTCATATTTTTGGGAGTTCAACTGGGCAGCTATACAAAAATTCTGTTCGTGATCAAAAATTGAACACAGAATCTGATCCTCTATCCAGTGGATGTCTACTGTTGTGATATTCCATTCTATTCACAAAATTTGAACTGAAGCATCTTTTCCCACTCAACATGCGGCGGAAGTAATTTCAGTTCATGTTCATCATCTTTATTTCGGAAGAGGTGGAATCTCAAAGCACCAGCTGATCATCTTTTCATGAGAATTTTTCTGATTAAAATGAGCGAAAAAAATTTACTTCATAACTTTTCACTTCTTCATGATACATGATGTTTCATTTCCCACTGACTCCGGAAGATTTTTTTTCTCGTTCCATCTGACTCTGATATCAGTTCAAAGTTTCTCACCTCTTTTGTTGTTGTCCATGTTTTTTTCTCGCTAAGTGATAAACATTAATTTCATCCTCATATTTATATTCTTTTTTCTCTCATAATTCTCGCCTGTATCATCATCTAAAACATGAGAAGCATCTCTTTCCATTCAAAAAGCTGTCTACAGAACGAGATTAAGTTTTACTCTCTTTTCTGGTTCCTTCACCTTGATTACCTCTTTTTTGAGCTCATGTCATGCCCTCTATTTGAGAAAAGGCTTGATTTGATGTTTTTTCATCTCATCGTTCAATGATTGACGAGAAAAATTACCAAAAAGTTACCTCAAAGTCATTCATCAAGTTGCCAGCCAAACTTGATGATTCCTTTGATCAAGGATTAACCGTTGCATTCTATTCAATTTTTAGTCCAAGATATACAATATGCAATGAATATATTCAATTAACCTTGTTTACTTTAGCGTCAAAATTTATCAGTAGTATATTCAACCTAATTTTTTTTCGAAAATTGTTCCAATTACGGTCAATACTATCATCAACCTCATTTTTATGGTTTTCTGATCTACGGTCAAGAAATAATGGACCTTATCAGTGGAAACAGGAAATGGCTTTCCATCTTTTTTTTTGTCATAAATGTTTCCATTCAATGATTTTTGAGTCCTAGGATAAATTTTTTTCCGTTTATCGACTATTTTTGTAAGTAAAGATCCTCTCTTGCGGTCCACTTCCTATCTCGCCCACTTGCCAAACTGATTTGCTTCCAAACTATTAAAATTGACAAGTTATGCCGTCTGAGTAATAGTTTTCGAATAGTTTTCAGTCTCTGGATACTTGATCAGCATCATGTGAAAACAATTTATGATCTCATAGAATCATCAATTGATATATTCTAAAACTGTATTCAGAAAAATATCTCGAATTCGTTTCATCCAGTATAATTCCTTCTCAATCTCCAGAAAAATCTCAAAATTTAACCCTAAATTGCGAAAGATAAGATATAAATTAATAGTCAAAGAATTCCAGTTACTAAAACCTCTGTTAAACAAACTGACAATAATCTGTTGAAATGAAGTAGGTGATTTTCAAAACTTTGCACCAACTAAATACCGTTATTCTTAGCTTGAAACCCAATCAACAGATGGCGCTAAAAATCCTGGTTCAAAAACTTTTCGAAAGTTTTTCAACGCTTCTCGAAAATTGGCTTTTTATTTGGAAAACCCAATATTTTAATGTTTTCTAGGGTCTAATTGTTCTTTCTCATCTTGATTTCCCATCCAATGAGCAACATGGATTTTCTTGGAACAGGAGCTTCTCGGGTGACAGAATAGATGAATTAATTGAATAACCGAAAATCGTTTGGGTTTGAATCGATTATTGGTGAACTAATGATTTATCGATTGTAGCATTTCGATAAATTGTTCTCAATCGATGATCGAAATTGAAGGATCGTTATCGAAAGTCACTATAATCGCTCATCGATCTAAAATTGAAATCGAATGTTGAGTATCGATTGGAAACTTGAGGATTGTGTGAGACAGTACAAGTATCAGCTAAGAATTTTGAGATGAAAATGAGATTTCTTGGAATAGCTTCATTCTGACTACAATTTGGATTGTATTTCGTTATTAACGAATTGCTAGTGAAGATCCATTGCTCATGAGCTGAATAGTTAACGGTGACCTAGCATTTGGTCAAGATTTACCAGCATACAAAACGATCCTCAAAATGATTGGATGGTAAATTTTTGTTATGAAGAGAAACTATTCATCCATTTGAATTCGAATGAGTGGATCATAAGTTTGACATTGATTAAATTCAATCCAAATATTGGCCAAGTTAGGAATTCATCTTCTCTCATCATATTTGCAAAGTATATGAAGTCAAAAAACTGTGTTCAAGGCTCTTCACCTGAGCTCTCATTAACCACTGAAAGTTCAATGACTCAATATCCGGGCTAAAGATTTGAGCCAAAACGCTAGTCAACATGGGAGAAAAATGTTTTCAAATTGGTATGATTTCACTTACTGGGAATTCATCAAATTTTTCCAACTATCCAACAGGATAGAGTTTGTCATTATAATTTCAGGTCAGGAAACAATCAAACCCCCTGAACCAATTACATTTATCTGCATCGGGAGGATGTTTTGGGATCATTTTTTTGTATCAATCTCATCTGAAATAGAACAAACCTTGGGCTTTTCAGGAAGTCATGTAATGAAGTCTGATATGGTCCACCAATTTTTTAATCCAATCACTATGACCACTGTGGGCTGGTGAATAAATCGTATTCGACCAGCTCTGATTCATTCGATAAATATTGATACATTCCAATCCACTCGAAACTTTTTGATACAATTTTCATGATATTTTCTGCCCAATACTACAGTTTTTCCATCCATGCATCAAAATTTGATGCAGTTAGTGACCACAACCACCACTACTACCACCTCCAAACACCACAATCCAATTTGTCCTCTAATACTGGGGAAAGAATCTCCACCCACTCGATATACACCTTCACCCAAAGTGGAGCGAAAAATTTCACCCACCAAAATGCCAATCAGCAGCTTGGTTAGGGCTTGAATCGTGATGAAGAAGCCCACCTGAGATAGACAAATTAGTGGCCTTACCTTTAGGGACAGCTGGATCCTCATCCCGTGTCTTACTGACTTGAAATTGAGTGAAAGCGAAGCTTTGATAGCTTTGATAATGCACACCAAAAGTGTGATGAACTTTATCATGCAAATTTCGTGGTAAATCTCTTTGATCGGAAATACTTTCTCTACTCATTTATTGCACTCCTATAGTACCGATATCATCAGACCTATTTTCTTGGGCCAATAAGCCAAATGTTGTCCATTGTTCTTTGTTGGCAACAATTGTAAGCCATAATTAAAGTCTATTCATCGATATTGAGGACTGAACTTTGGAAAGTATAGCTAATCAGTGTTGAGGTGAGCAAAAACTGGAGCTATTCAAAAACAATATCAGATGATCTGAAGAGGTTGAAATTAAGGTTCATCCGGTAATTATTACTCTTAGTGTTTTCTCCATAATTTGCCTGAATCATTCCTCTCTTCAAGATTTCTAAGACTACAAGATAAATTGATAAATAGAGGAGAGCTAGAACTGAATAGATTGAAGCCTCGATTAATCATCTTAAGTCACCTAAGCAATGGAGCATTTCCATGGATACAGTTCGAAAGAATTGTCAATTCAAACCTTCAATAACTTGATTATGTTTGCTTTAGTCTTATCTAACCAGAATTTCGGTCATAAGAAAGTTCATGAAATTTTTCGAATATGTTTCAATCATTACGAGGTTGACCATGATGTTTTGTATGTCTTGCACAGATGCCTTGCAGTACAAGTTTATACTCTCTGATTAGGATCAATAAATCATCAGCTTTATTTGATTATCATTTGGAATACAAAAACACTTACCAATTAACTATATGAGGGCAGCAAATCATTTTGGTATCAAAAAATAGTAATTAGGTATCATATTGAGAGGATACCTTTCTCTCACTTGAATTTCAAAAAAATCAGATTAAACTCGATCGAATCATGACGAAATTAATTCAACTCCACCTCGAAATCCTTAGAAAGCATATGGAATGATAAATCTGAGCTTATTGAATTACTGATCCTCTTAATTCTGATCATGACCATGAGTCTGCAGAGTAATGAAGGACGAAAATTTATTACAGTCACTGATGGTCATTTCAATTAATCGTATTCGGATAGTTAAAGAATGTAAAGAAGAATTCACAAAAAGCTTTCCATAAGCATCAAAAGAATGTATCAAGGACAATATCAGGGCCAATAAGAGACTCTATTATTGAATTCATTTTACAATAGAATCACGAAAAGATTTTATGGAGCTGCATGCTTTGGATGCTGAGAAAAAAGTACTAATAGATACACAGTACATTTTTTGATGGAGAAAAAATTCAAATATCGATTGGAATTCAATCTTTTTCGTGACTTCAGAACAAAAGTTTTCAAAAAACTCCCACAAAAACTTGTATCTGCCTTAAACTTTACTTGGGAACAAAAATTTGAAGATCCTCTACATAAAGTGGAACAAGTTGGTTAGGATCATTACCTAAATTTTCAATCTTCCAAAGTTTGCTTGTTGCCATAATGCTAATACAAATGACATCCACCGAGTCGTTGAACAGCATCAAATCTTGAATGTTTGAATCTGGAGAGAGATATTTGAAATATTCAGGAGACAAATAATCGTTGATTGTTGACCAATTTTTTCGCACAGTCGATTTGGAGAGCATAATAATCATGACCCAATTTTGTGAATTCTGACCAATACAAAAATTTGTGACACACCGAAACTTCAGAACTTCAGATGAATTTTCAGTCTATTAGATCATTTCTTCTTGAATAATTTTTTCCAGCGTTTAAAAAAAATTGATTTAAAAATAGTGATTCTAATTTCTGCTTGCGTATTATTAATCATTATACATAACCATCTTGTAAGAGCAGATCACTTGATCTGCTCTTTACGATTATAATTCAATACCAATCTGTATGAGTGGGTGGAAGGCACTTCGAATATTGAATCCTTTTTTTTCCTTCATTTTTTATTTTTTTCTCTCTCATAACCCAGCAAGTGATTAAGAAGAGCCAATGAATTGTATTGTGCTCAATCGAGTGGCAAAGTAGTGGGACAAAAATTTGCCAATAAAAATGTAAAGATTTCCAGCAAGTTTTTCGAAAAAAGGAATGATCACAATTAGTAGCTCTTTTGTCAGACTATCACTTTCAAATATTGTTTTTGAAGGTAAATAAAACGAATAGATAGGAGAAAAAAGATTCCGTAATGAAGGTGAATAAGTGTCGCTTCACAAATAGGGAGAGCTTCTTAATTTTTCTTACCTCCATCTCATCAATCAGGATGATCTTAAGTGTTCCTTTATTGAGTCAATTTACGAGTTGGGAGTGAAAAAAAGTTTTTTCGCTGAATTTTTTGAAGATTTTTTTCTCTCCTCTCTCGCTGTTCATGTAACGGTACTCAGTTATAACTTGTCTCACAATATTTCACCCTTTCGATTTACAGTTACAAAAATTGACTGTACATCTCTTAATGTACGCGTACTAGCTGATAGGGAATACCAAAAATATGATACGCTATCTGATGAACCCTAAGTGAGAACTGTAAGTGGGATTGAATAGAATATTTAAGGTCAAAAAAGAAGCAGAGTTACTTCAGGGTAGGCTTGACAATTTGATATTTTATGAATGTTCAAAGTGTGTTATCGAATGATATGCACCAACATCCTCATCCTTTGCTCAGGGATGAGAAAAAGGTCTACTTTCGTGTCACCAAACAGTGATACAAGGATTCATCGAATATAAAAGATTTACCGCTTCCCTGGAATGAATTTTTACTCATTTTTTTCAATCTCATTTCCCATCTTTACCAAAAATATGATTGATCAACTATTTTGAGCTTGAATTTTGTCATCTTTTAGACAAAATTTACTTTTCTCTCTCTCTATCTCTTTCTTTCTTTCTTTCTCTCTTTACATCAGCAACCAGTCACAATAACATTGACATATGCTTGAATGGCTCATTGAATCCTCTCACTTTAATGGACTTCCCAATGACTTTTGGTGTTCATTATCTTTTTGCTTCTTCGTCAGCCATCCTTTTCACTTGATTTCATCATAAATCGTAAACCACTCTTCTTCATACTGATTATCTCTCCAGTCTCTCTATACAGCTACTTGACTTTACTCACCATGAAGATGTGACTGATTCGAGAAGTGTTGAAGGAATAATTTCACGTCTCTTGATAGATGTTAGGATTAGCAGGAAATATAAGTTGTCTCAGCTTTTTTATTATTATTGTATGTATAGCTTAGTAAATACAAGTTCTTGTGGAATAGCACATCACAGATTCATGAGATTTTTGAGCTATTCAGAAATGAAATCCTCCAAACGATGAGAATGTCCATTCCATTTTCAATCTGCTTAATTATTACGGAAACTGGAATCACCCAAGCCCATAATGGATACGGGCGTAAGCAAAATGATAATTGTTCGTGCATCTCGATTTTCATTTACCCTACTCAGGCTGCCATAGTGTTACATCATGAAATAGATTATCACTGGACAATGACCATCACTATCAAGTGATGGTCCATCCGTTATGGTGGGCACGATGAGAGGACATACACTTTTGATCACTTTAATCTTCTCTTTTTGTGTCTGTTGATGAAACTGAATTTATGAGTTTCAGGCTATTATTCATCATAATACTCCACAAATCAACTGGACAGTCTTCAGGCTCTAATTATATTTGGAGCAAAGATATTTTAATGATCAAGATGTGATCATGATTTTTTGTACACTTTGGGTGACACTTGGCTGTATGGAAACATTTTAGATGAGTCGTGTTTTTACTTCTGCCTCATATGATTAGAACATCTTGATTTACAAAGTTCATACATTTTCCCATTGATTTTTGATTCCATCATATTTCTAAAATTTGAGCTGATGTGTGCGATTTTTTTCGCTGTATTTGAGATCAAATTTCGATCAGAAAATTTCCTTGACGTTTGAACACCAGAAACCTTGTCAATGCCAGTGTAAATCGATGATCTATCGAAAAGTCTAGTGAACAGAATTTTTCAGGGTCATGATTGTAATCATTTTTCAGGATCATTTGTCTCTGTTCATATGATGATGAGGATATTTGATTCATTGTCGATCAGCTCAGAATAGAATGGGAAAATAAGTATCAGCTGAACTTATATAGTACCGATCGAATGGCAAAAAACATAGTCACATGAAAGAAACTTTTACTAGGAGCTTAACTTTCTTTCATGAGATTCAATTTCAAGACCCACTCATGGTGATAATTGTTAGTGTCAGCTTTAGGGGTATTCATTATTTTATCGTTAATTCTGTTCAGATCCCTTGAAATACAAATGAATACCAATTCTTCAATCAAGAAATACGCTGACAGAGTGACATCTCACAATACAGTGTATTATGCTCTATACATCTCTGGGAAGGTTAGCATTTAGTGTTGATTTTCAACAAAAATGTTTCCAAAACAATTTTTCTTGTGATTTATATCGAATTTCAACCACCAAAGCTCGTTGATAAGTTACACAGGCAATTGGCAGAGTATCGATTCTTTGTTTCTCAACACTATGGCCAAGAATAGAATTTACTAGATCGTGTATGTGTATGCAGTCGAAATTTTGAGTCAGATCTTTGATACATTTCTCCAGACACTCATTCGGAACTGTCTTTCGGCAGGAACATGTGCATATTCTTGCTTCCGATTTTCGAAATTCAATAGTCTAAAAGATGACATTTGAGTGACAAACATGCGATAAGCAGGGTTGTCATTTGGCCAACCAGCAAAATTTGCCAGTAAAACAAATGTTTGCCTTCTACATGATTGCACATCATGTTCATTTCGAAATATTATCAGAATCGTTTGCAAAGATACCCAAAATAGAAAGATAATTGACATTAGTGTGAATGAATTGATTTTGGAGATCCTTTCACCAGCTTGGACTCAGACTGAAAGAATTCTTATTTTGCCAAAATTCTTCAAACATGATAATTCAGAGTTGTTCTGTCAGTGAATCCGTTTTTGGTGTACAAGGAACTTAAATTGCTATTTGAAGAATTTATTTTCACCATACTCTTCTGTATCTGTACACTCGATTTGTTATTGGGAAAACTTGCCTCTCCTCTACTTCCTCTGCAAAGTTAGACAAGATGAGCAATATTCTTCATGATGCATTCTGAATGGGTGAATTAATTTTCACAAGTTGATGAAGAAAAATTTGGGGAGAATAACAAGTGGGTAGTTGGAAAAATTGCTTCTGGATGGTTGAAAAAAAAATATTTCAAGAGAATGGGAAGACATACACACACACTCGTACATGCATGAATATACTTTTTATCAAGATTTCATGATGTTGATGAGCTACTATGATTTCACCTTCATTCAGCTTCAGTTTCAATTCAAATATATTGCATGGCAGAACTTTTCCTATTCATTCTACTCTCACGAATTGCTTTTCTTTATGTTCATCATTTTCTATTGTCAATTCATCATCTTCTATCTCCATCTCAATTGAAGGAGAAGAGAGAGAGAGAGAGAGAGAGAGAGAGAGAGAGAGAGAGAGAGAGAGAGAGAGAGAGAGAGAGAGAGAGAGAGAGAGAGAGA
>QZCP01000312.1:35663-152097 GCA_003956705.1 Brevipalpus yothersi
CTCTCTCTCTCTCTCTCTCTCTCTCTCTCTCTCTCTCTCTCTCTCTCTCTCTCTCTCTCTCTCTCTAACACACACATCTCATGCATTCATAATTATCAATGCCCACCTCAACCAATATAATCAGGCAGAGAGAGAAAGTTTTTTTGCAATTAATCATGATTGGAGCAACCTGGCTAGTTACCATGGATTTGTGTATGAATCTTCTTCAGAATTTTTGTCTACTTGTGTGCATTTGGTAGAGACTATTAGCTGGTATGGATTGATCAAATGTTTTGATTCGTGTTTCCAGTCATTTTTTTCTCATGCTGGCATGTGTACCAAGTTCCTTCTCACGAGAAGTAACATCAACAATAGTATGTGGAATGTTTAGAATTGATCCAAAGAATTTGATCACCAAATCTACCATCGATGAAGCAGCTAAATACCAATAATTTTTATCAACCTCTTTATTGAATAATTTTCACGCATTCTTATCCAGTCCAATTGGGAATAAGATAGATAGTGGAGGAGAAACAGTCTATTTAAGAGTATATCTATCGATGAGCATAATGTTGGGAAAAAAAAGGTTATTTATATACACTTATATCCATCGATGGTGGCTTAGATTGCGGTTAAATTTGAACTGTAAAAGTTATACTAAATCTCGTAAAGAGAAAAAATCTCAATACATGTACTTGAAATATCTATCTATCATCCAGCAAGAAAGTGAGTGAGATAGAGAGAGGGACTTCAAATCAAAATCAGACTTGACTTTTCGACCGAATTCTTTATCCTAATTATTATTACATACACACATACTCTTTTTCTCTTCAAGCAAGTCCCTAGTTTAGTACATCACTTTCATCAGTCGCATGTACATTCATTTTAGACACTCAAGTTCAATTCATTTCTCATATGATTAAGATGATGATCGCTCTTGGGATGTCCAGTGGCAATATGAGTTGAGTTTCGATTTCTTTTTTTTAACCTTCTCTCTTGTTATTTTGAATGTATGTATATTCTGAGTACTGTATTATGATTGAGTAATATCTCACTTCGATGAAATGATGTCATTATGAGTCTTATTAATTTCTCATCCACCATCACGAATGTGATTATTAAGAGAGTATCTTCGATAATATTTATCGATACAATCAAGTAGAACGGGTCTTATTATTACTCTTAATAGCCTCATCTCTGATAAGTGTGGAGATGCAGCAATCAAGTGTCTAATTGAAGCGATGAAATCATGATTAAAATGCATTTGCATGTTTGATTCACCTTTCATGTATCAATCTATTCTCATCGATCACTCTGGCATGTTCTTATTTTTCTGATTGAAATTCTCAATTTTCGAGGTGTCAAGTTGTGTTATCCACTTTTTCTTGTTTCAATGATCAGGGCAAAATACTTCTCCTCAAAATTTCTGACTTTGAAATTCACTGGGAACTTATCCATATAAATATGAGCGAATCATTCGGAATTTAATGCTTTTTCCCAGTGTTAAAAGTCTGTTTTGTCTCTTAATTGTCTAACTGTTGTTCACATGTTCTGCCAAGGTTTCCGTAAGGAAGAATTTTCATCTGTTAACATCATCACCAACAATTTACTTAATATATTTGGAAACTGAAATAAGAATAAAAGTAGACATTAAAGTGGGAAGATAGAATTATATGTACAATTTCCCGGAAACATAACCTTAAGCGAACCGGCTGAAAAATGATGTAGTCGCGTAGGGAGAGAGAAGAGAGGAGGAATCCAGGTAGACAAAATTGTCTTGAAGAGTAGGATGAATGAAAAGATGACGAGAATACTTTTGCCCATTGTTTCATGATGTTGATGATGATTCCCAGAAATTCAAAAGTGTGTATTCTGAGCAGAAGAAGAGAGGAAAGAAAAAAAAGTTGAGATGATGATATAATAGAAGATAGCATTGAAGAAATAGATGTACTCATGAGAAAAACCATCAACATTGAGGAGTAGTTTTTTAGGCAAGTTCAGTATGACATGAACAGTGTTGTGATCTTCATCCATCCAATATGGATGAGCTGAAGAACAACACTTCATCATCATGAGCTCATGATATTGAGTGTCCTTTTTTGTCTTCATTCAAACATCTTACCGAAATCTTGATCCGCTAGGACAAGTTCACTTCCTGTGATGACAAACGGTACTGTTTCCTGCATTCTCCTCTTCTTTCTCAATTGAATCTGCTCTCCATAATCTGGACGATTATTTCAAGTAAGAATCGGTGAGAGAGAGAGAGAATAAGAAGAAAAGTTTGAAGAGAGATACATGTGAGTGACTGAATTCTTTCATTCTTTTAACCATGAGACGTGCCTCGAAGCATTCATGGTTACACCTCGGAATACCAATCTCAAATCGGTTCAATCTGATTGTATGTGCGCGTATGTATGTCTGATACAAGTCAACCTAATATAATAATGAGACTTAAATGTTTGCAATCAGATTTGAAGTTACGGAAGTCATGAACTTTCTATTTCATTTTATCGGTTGAGAGCTGCATTGAGAGCAAATACATTCTTTTTAAGTATTTTAAAAGTCAGTCAAGAAGCTTTCATTAAGTAATTAGTGATTCATAGTCTTGAAGATATCAGATTGAATAGCTTCTTATCACCTCCTTGGAAGCTCAAATCAAATTCAATTATCAAATTCGAACAAATTCTAGATATTTTGATAAAATTCATTATGATCTTGTTCGAAGATTTTATGGTCCCTGAGAATTAATATAAATCGGCTTATAAAATTTCCTCTTCATCAATAGTACCTATGATCAATAATTCTGTGATGGAAAAATTCTAATGATTCTGGCATGATCATTCTTTCATCATCCCTATTATCCATGATCATACAGATTGCATTCTTGTGGTTTGCTTCAGATTTCAAGATTCCAGTTACACTACTCTAGTATATTTCCACTTGATTTGAAGCCTCTTCTCGAAAGGTCTTAAAAAGTTTCCTAAATTAGATGAAAACCCATTTGATGGGTTTCTCTATTCAGGAGCTTTTGTTTTCAGGGGTTCAAGATGAGGTTCATTGGTTAGGATGCTGGGAACTGAATTGGAATTTTCAACCACTCTTCTCAATCACATTGCAATTACAAGTTGCACTGATGTCATGTAAAAGGTGATGACATGAAGTCTGGTGGAGAAACTTCTTAGCATGATCTCATTTTCTCAATGAGAATTCTCAACAAAAAATTGCTCTCCTGATAATCATGGTGAGAATTAGTGATGCTGGTTAACTGATAATACATTAAGTTTTCTCATGATTCGCCTTCAAAGTGATGGTCATCATCATGTTGAGCCAATCTCAATCTCTTTCTCTCTTCTGAAGCATGTTGCTTTCATCATCATTCTCTCTCAACTATCTTCCAGAACTTCATTTGTTGCCTTACCTTTTGCACGCAAAATAACCATGACAACTATATTCTAATTCAACTACATATCTCGCTATAATCTGCATGTTTTTAACATACTAAGTGGCCATCATCAAGGTCTGATTCTTGTCTGAAGCGAAACACACTTTAGCAGCTGTAGAATGTTGTTAATGTTGTATCGATCGATTGAATTTTTCAATCCACTTTCTCTCTTATTGATATCGAAAAGCGATTGATATCATTTTTCAACTTGTGATTTTTAACCCAAAAAAATGATAGAGAAAATGATTGGAAAAGAATTTCATTTTGCCGTTATAACTCAATCATTCTTTCAATATTCAAAGAGATGATGATAAGCTCTCCTCATCTGAAAAGTGTATAGATTGACTTGAGATGAAGAAAAGAGAGAAGAAGAGGATAAAAAAAACAATACAAGTGCATATCCGCCGGAAGGCATACTATAGTATTTCAATTTTCACTTTCAATCATCATTCTCAACCAAGCACGATTGTATGGCCAATTGACTTTAAATTAAATTATTTTCTTTGTTTTTTTCTTTTTGTTTATCTCTCACAGCAAGATGAAAATTTTGTTTTGGCTGCACTTTTTGGAGCGGTAGAGGAAGGCAATTTGCTGGGTCTTCAAGAGTTACTCAATTCATCCAAAATCAATATCTCTCATGCCAATCAGGTATGTGTGTGTGACCGTGTATTTCCGTGTATGATGTAAGTGACCAGAAATCATGATTACCATTTTATTCCTCAATCTAGCATGGTGAAACTGCTCTCCACATTGCCGCTGGCTTGGGACAATTTGAAATATTAAAATTTCTTGTTGAAAAAGGAGCAGACATTAAAGCATTAGATAGTGTAAGTGTTTTGGCAGTGTACGCATAATAAATCTTGATTGTTTACCGTTTTTTATCTTTTTTTAACTGGTTGTTTTCTTTTTCACTAATTATCTGTCTTTTTTTTCCAACATACATAGCATGGAGATAGTACCATATATTGGGCAGCTAGACAAGGTCATTCCCAGATAATTCGATATCTTTACGAGAAAGGAGTGGATGTAGACCTCAAAAACAAGGTAAAAAACATATATTATTATCATTCACACAGAATTAAACCATATGACTTTTGTGTTTCTATCTTTTCTCACCCTAATTTGCATTTCCATTGTCTTTACAAATCCTATCTTCATTATATTCTAATACAATTCTTACGAATCATTTTACATTCAGAATGCTAACATTCATTATGATAGGATTTCGAATTGTTTCCACTCCTTGTGAAACCTCGATTGAAACTAGCTAACTAGCTGTAAATGTTTAGCATGTACTTTTTTTGTTACGCTATTTATGTTCCCCTTTTAATCATTCGAATTATTTATGTGATGATGATTTCTTTTTTGACTTATCTAATCCATGATATTGTTACTATTCTTTTCATTCATGTCCATCATCATCATTCAGGCTGAAGAAACTGCCGTTCATGTTGCAGCTCGATATGGTCATGCTGAAGCTATTGAACAGTTATGCAAATGTGGTGCAAATATAAACGTTGTGGACGGTGTGAGTATCGAGTTTTGTTTTCATTAATAGGGAATGCAAATGATATTCCATTCGTAAAATGGTCAATTCGAAGTTTTTTTATTATAGGATTCTTTTAATTGAGTTATAAATACACATTTGTGTGTATGTGAAAAGCAACTCAATTGTGTAAAGTTAATAAGAATAAAAAGTTTTCCAGATGAATTAGATTTGTCTACCCTTTTTCCGTTCTGCCACATCTTACACCTTAATCATTAGTTACTCTTGTCATCCAAGCACATAACCGTTTGAATATTTTTACTCTCTCCCTCTCTTTCTCTTCCATAACAATTATATTTCCATTTTGCAAATCTAATATTTAACCCTTCTATGATTTTTGTGGCCGCTTATCGGGCGTTTATTCATTATTCTGTAGCATGGTGAAACCGCTCTTCATATTGCTGTTTGGCATGGATTCCCGCGAATAGTTCACGTACTTGGTGAAGTAGGAGTCGAAGGAAATGTCAAAAATAAAGTAAGTGATAGAGTAATGATCTCTCTCTCTCTCTTCCTCTTCTCTTTCTCACTCCTTAATTGCATCAAGATTGGAAGGAAGAAATGAGCAGTAGCTTCCAAAAAAATTTTCAAGAATGTTCAAAATATATATTCTCAATCTTGATTCTCTCTCTCTCTTACTTTTGATATCAGGAGGAAGAAACAGCTCTTCACTGTGCAGCCGCTCGAGGCCATGTTGAAAGTGTCCGATGCTTGTTTGAGATTGGTGTTGATCTCAATGAGCTTGATAAGGTTAGTATGTCATCATCATGATCGATATCCATTGGAATTTCATGCTCTCCATCATCATCATTCCCAGTCAGTGAGAATAGCCTTGATATGTAATCCGAGAGAGATATAAAAAAATGATAACAATTTCCGTTAATTCAGTCAAGCATTTCAATCAAATAAAAACTGATCCCTTCTGTACGCTAATCTTTTTTTCAAACTAATTCGATATATTAGAATGTAACAAATCGCTTTGATTTTGAATGGGAATGGAATTAAATGGAATGGGATGATAATCATGAACGCTCATGACAATCAGAATTCTGATTTTTTTCTCTCTTTCCACATCTTTTTCCATTTCAGAATGGTTGTACCGCCTTACACTTGGCCCTGAGACGTCACCATGATGTGGTGGCCATGATGCTAATATCTGGTGGATGTGATTTTGAAATTATGGATGGAGTTGGTGAACGAGCGATACACATTGTGGCACGAGAAGATTTACTACAAGTTTGCCAACAGTTATGTTCACTATCATGCAATGTTAATGTGTGTAACAAATCTGGTCTCTATCCGATTCATTTGGCTGCCAAGTATGGTAATATCGAAATTATTCGGTGTCTATGTCTTGCACCATCATGTAATGTAGAGCAACGTAATCGTGATGGTATAACGGCTGAGATTAGTGCTCTGGCTCATGGCTATAAGGAGATTGCCGATTTGTTGGCCCGTATAAAGTATGATAATATTCGTAATGAATATATAGCTCAATTTTCGCCAACCTCACAGCCATTGTGTAGAGTTAAATTGAAATTGATCGGCCATTCGGGTGTTGGTAAGACAACATTAATTGAATCACTTAAATGTGGCTATTTTGGTAGCTGGTTTCGGCGATCATCTCGATCGAAAACAATTAGCTCCGGTCGTTTAGCTATGGCACCAACAAGTCAACAATCAACCACTAATACAGGCAGCGTATCGGTATCATCAAGTAAATCTAGTCTCGATCCATCGCCACCCTCAACACCCACCAATGGACATCGGAATGGTAGTATTATCACTGGTAATGGTATACAATCGCCATCAGATGGTTCAAATGGAAAACGATTGTCATACAATGGAATCAATTCATCAACCACATTTGAGTTTGCATGTTGTGATCAGGAAACCAGTACAAAAGGTATTGATGTACAACAAATATCAATATCTGGTGTCGGTGACCTTAGTGTTTGGGATTTTTCGGGTAACGAAACGTATCTACAAATTTATGATCACTTTTTTAATGAACCAAATTGTATACATGCAATACTTTTTCGAGTATGCGATCGATTGGACATTCAAATTAATCAAGTGTTGTATTGGTTACATTTTTTGAGAGCTCGTCTACGTGTACACGAACCTCTACAATATCGTGGTAAAAGTCAATTTTCTGCCAAAGTTATACTGATCGCAACACACTCCGATCTTGTGTGCTCATCCAATGGTTGCCATGGATTTTCATCATCTTCATCATCCGCATCTTCTCTGGTTAGCAGCTACAATTTAAATAATCTCATCAATTCCGGTCGATCCTCATTGGCATGTACAGGAGCTAATGGAGTGGAATGTTGTGCTGTTCGTGAGGTGAACACAGTACATCAAGTGGTTTTGGAACAATTTTCACATATTTTTGATATTCATGATCAAGTGATCATGCTTGACAGTCACAGTGTCAGTGGATTGTCAATGAAACAATTGAAAAGTTATCTCCAACAGCAGAGAACTCATTTACTGGAACTTATGCCTTTGAGCAATGGTCTACTCGATCATGTGTCCAATACACTGATCAATTGGCGTAAAGCGTTTCCAAATTATCCAGTTTTAAGTTATAAACAATTTTTGAACATGATTAGAGATCAAATTAATCCACTAGCAAGTGAAACCCATGTTCGTGATGTGATACGATCACTCCAATTCACAGGTGATCTATATTATATAAAAAGTAAACAAGAACAGGAACATGATCTGATCATTTTGTGTCCAAAGTGGTTAACAAATCAAGTGATTGGTAATCTACTCAACACTGATCAAGTGATGCGAAGTCCAATAAGTGGCCGCTATTCTGTAGATGAAATTCAAGAACTTTTTCCATCCATTGATGCTCTTGATCTTTTGCAAGTGTTGGAAAATTTATCACTTTGCATTCAAACCCAAGAAAGTGGTGCCGATTTTGAATATGAATTCGCATGTTTCGTCAAACAAGAGCGACCAGATAATGACCTGATCCAGCTGAATAACGGTTATTCGAAAGCTCGACACTGTTCAAATGAAACTGAAAGTTCCAGTAGTGGTAGTAGTAGTCAGGAAGATGAGGTCACAATATGTGAACCATCAGCTCAATTAATTCGAGGAGATGGAACCAATAGTCAGCATGATGGTTCATCCCAGGACATGGTCCATGGAGGTGTACGTCTACAGTGTACTATGGAAGTACCTTCAGGCACCTTGTTGACATGTCTATTTGCTCGTCTTCAAACTATGTTGAGATCTTTGGCTCAAGAGAGTGTTGATACCGATAATCCTCTGGAATTGGAACAATTTCGGAATGCCGCCAAAATACGTTCCGGATGTATGGAAGCCATAGTTATGCCAATCACTTTGAGTTGTTCATTGCAATATGAGGCGATCGAGATTCAAGTCAAGTGTCCAAAAATGAAATCTTTGGAATGTTTCCACTTTTTCTATGATTTGTTGGCATTCATCGAATCATGTATCGGTTTAATGTGCCCTGGCTTACTATTGTATCGCCACTATTTGAGTCCTTCCGAATTGGCAGCTAGAAAATTGAATCCTCTCACATACTCACCATCTCATCTGATCAATACCGTACTTTTCAGCCAAAAACCTTTACAAGAGGTTGTTTCACAACGACCATTATCACAATCATCATCCTGTCCATCGCCATCATCCAATTTTAATAAAAATAATCTGATAGAGACTGCTTGTGAAAAACTAGCTGATATTATTAGTTTTGGACATACTGATTTGCATATGTTCACAAATGAATACAATCAGCGGTCATCGGATGCCCCATTTGCCAAAGTTCGTAATATTAGCCCATCACAGATTGGCCAAGTTTCATTGAATCCAACTTTGGTGCCTAATTTGCATATAAATAATCTACCCCTGCCAATAAAGCAAAAATTATGCAATCTACTTGACCCACCGGATTCCATGGGCAAAGATTGGTGCCTATTGGGAATCAAATTAGGCTTAACCGATAAGCTTCCCAAGCTAGATCCAGGCAGTAATTCGACAATAAGTCCAACATGGAAGGTTTTGGAAGAGTGTGGACACAATCCTGAATGTACCGTTGCTTTGCTGGTCAAAAAGCTTCAAGAACTCGGTCGATCTGAGGCAGCTGAATTGGTACTCAGCTCGGTGCCTATTTTGAAAGTTTTTCCTCTATTCTATAGTCTGGAAAGGAATTCACCTCTCACAGATGGAAGCTTAGCTCCACCAAGTGCCACAAGTTCGGCATCCCAAGCATCTAGCACCAATCTATCTCGATAAACTATTTTCTACTACTCGTATCGATTGATGAGAAAACTCAAAGATTTGTACTGTCATATTCTATTGGTTGGGTATTTTCATTTACGCTCATCTACAACTGCCTGAAAATACGCTTCATGATGGAATTGTCAGATTCGAAAATCGTGACCCTAGTCTAGCAACAGGAATATTGGAAGAGAGAAAGAAGAACTCTCCAATTAATAATTACGCAAGCAAAAACTGCTATTGATCTTTACTACTGTATGAAAAAATAGAATATTTTCTCTGTCTCTCTTTCACCATATGATGAAATATTGTAGATATTGATTCGAGTCTTTGCTTGATTGCCATTGATATTTTTCACTCTTTTTATGTGTACTTCAAGTGCCATTTTTATGTCTAAATAAAATCATAATTTTTAATGATTAAATTGATACTATGAAGATTCAAAATAATCTCCCTAGTTTTATGTAAAGCTAAATCAGTTGTATAACTGTTACTATCATTATGATCATGCAATAACTAAGTGTTTGATCCATGTTCAATTATCAGCCAAGAAATAGAAAAAGAACATATCATTGAATCACATAAATTCAAATAAACTCATACCTAAAGTATATGTAAGGATGGGAAACGATTTCATAGATAAAACCTCTGATTCAATTGAATGCAATCCATAAATTCGAAAGCGCATTTAAACTTTTATTGTGAGCATCAATTAGTTTGAGGCATTGATTCTAGTGGATGCTAGAAATATTCGGTAATTATAAATCTGAACACAAGAATGATATGGTTTTGGGTGAGATGGCAAAGTTGAAAGCTAAAATTCTTCAGATGAGCCAAATTTTTCTCAGATGCAGTCGATCATTTCCAC
Source organism: Brevipalpus yothersi (assembly GCA_003956705.1). Classification (NCBI taxonomy): domain Eukaryota; kingdom Metazoa; phylum Arthropoda; class Arachnida; order Trombidiformes; family Tenuipalpidae; genus Brevipalpus; species Brevipalpus yothersi. The sequence goes on from QZCP01000312.1 coordinate 45,759, forward strand.
TAATATCCGTAATTTGGGTTGTAGGTGTGTGAGTATGGAGTACCTTCAATGAAATCAAATAGTACAGTCATTAGTATCATCGCTTTCAACTTGGTGAGTTTCATATATTTTACCATAGCTGCTTCTGTAAGGAATGTACTGATTGAAGTATCGTGAAGAGTAGCCGTATGGTCGATAGTCATAGGCACCATATCCATACCTTCCGGAATATCCTGGTGTAAAATATTGAATATTTTATCATTCCAGTCGTAATATACATGTACATGTTGGTAACAATAGCAGTGATGAAAGTAGTAATAAACTCTGATAATATCTGTATCACAACACTCTGATGGATGTTGCTGATAATTTCGAGCTTTGCGCGCTATTTTATCGAGTTCTAACTTCGTGAAATGGTTCAAAAATTTCAAAAATAGATTAAACTTACCATCTCCATAGCCATAGCCAGGATATCCACTGTGATAATTATCATAGGCTGGAGGATGCCTTATTACAAGAGGAGCTCTGTAATCATTGGCAGGATATCCGTGATAAGAGCTCTGATATGCTGAATATTGGTGACGATATGGAGATAAAAGGCCATACAGTCCACTTCCATAGACACAGGTGAGAACAGCAGCGAGGATCAGTATCTGTAGGATTATAGTCCATTGTTAGAAAATCGAATTTCAACATCATGAATGATCAGTGAAGGAAAAGTATCGGCATGAATAATGATAAAACTTTGGAGCACATCTTACACTGGACTTCATTTTAATTGATGATGATCACATACAACACGTCGAACATTCGATAAAGGTTTTCACATAAATTCGACCAAATGGTCCAAACTTAACAGGAATATGAAAATCGAAAATGATCGTATTTTACTTTATATACCCTGTTTGGAATGAAAGTGAGTGAGTGAGAGAGAGAGAGAGAGAGAGAGAGAGAGAGAGAGAAGAGCCTGAAAAATAAGGCCAAAAAGCACCACCCACACGAGAGAGTGGACACCCAATTTGAACATCCCAGCTAAATTGCGAATAGTTCACCTTGAAACAGAGTTTTGTTGCAAGATTGATGATGATATATATACATGCACATTAGTGTATTAGTATACATATTGTATATAATTTCCTTGTTTCAAAGATGTCGAAAATAATTCGAAAACATAATCATAATCAAAAAGTCCTGAAACTTCTATGCCATTTCCCAAAATACACCTGATTTACTTTGGGTAAATGAGCGAAAGTCATATGTAGCGGTGCAATTTCAGCCTACAGATATCTGAATTGCTGACCATAGAGGTCAAGAAGGACAAGAAGTGTAACAATTGGAGATAATATGAGCTATAATATATGCTTCCATAGCTAGCTTATGTATAGCTTTTTCTTTGCAGTTCACTTATTTCATTTGATGAGTAGCACGAACATTTGATTGCTCATAAGTTTCATCAAAAGTTTCAAATGAATCATATACATTTTTAGTCCCATTCGATTTCTTCTTATTTGCTAGAAAAAATGCTTCAAACCAGTGAAATAATGGAAATTCTTCATTTACGAGTACCATTTGTTGAGTCCAAGAGATTAAAGATTCTAGTTCAGATAGAACCACTCAAAATCAGATTGGCTATTCATCATATGCTCCGACTCAATGTTCCTCCTAATAAGTAGAATTTGTAGAAAGAACCGAAATAGAACTGAAATCATAATAGAGTAATCAAATAATAGCCCAAAAGTAAGTTCAAGTTTGACAGAGAAGTTTCGGAGGAAAAAGAAAAACCGTTCTGATGAATCACTTCGTCGATTCGAGAAAAGTCCAAAAATTGGCCTTGATCTTTGCTAACAAAATTGAGGATAGAAAAAGAAACGGGAGTGAGAGTGTATCCAATGAATTTTCCATCAGGATATACATTTCAACTTTCAAAATCTGTCCTGAAGACTAAAGTTTCATCTGCGATGGTGTATATTCGTCATGTCGAATTGGGGTCACACTTTGTCTCACCTTACTTAGTAGCCACTAGTTGATGAATGTTTTCAATAATCATTGAGAACATTGAAATAAGTTCTTAAGTCAGCATATATTTTTTGATTATAATTCCGAGATGCTTGGAATTCGACTTTAATCCTCAGCTTCGATTAATGAACGCAAATTTTGACAGCAAAATTTTCATCAGCTACTCTAATTATCTGTCGAATGGGAATGTTTATGATGAGAATTTATTAAAGTAAGAAAATATTGTGAACTGTTCATCGTGAAAAGTTCTGTTTGTAAGTGTTGAAGAGATTGGTATTATATTGTGAATTCAATCAGTTCTAATCCTTGAATTGTCTCTTCATCTCAAAAAAATTGGATTCAATTCAGAGAGGATTAAGATTTGACTAAACTTTTGATTCTGTTTCATAACTTTAGATGACACCAAATCAAACTAATTTAGCGTGAAAAATTATTCTATTCATTCCATTTATTTCCACGAATCAGCTCTAAATGGTCTGAAAAGCATTACATCTTGAATGCAGGTCATAATGAATTTCGGACATTTAACTTTCAAGCCATCCCGACTACTGAAAGTAACAGTACATCAACTCACTTTCTACTTTTTATTCATTCAATATTCGATCGAATAGCAGTAAAATAGAATGGAACCTTTTTCGATTTAAACTAGAGTGTTGAGGAACTTTCATTTCAGGAAAATCCATCAGCTTTTCACAACTATCCGGTGACTCTTTTATTGTATTGTGTATCCATCATTTGTCTATTCAATTCATGGACAAAATTTGTAGAATTTTGTTTTCATGGAGGAATTAAACAAGGCTTTACATCATTTGAATTGACTGTTCACCAAAAAGGATTGAATGTTTGTAGGAAGAGTTGAGGAAATTATGTTACGGCAAAGTTTCGAAATGATTTTCGATCAGAAAAAGTTCAAAAAGGGTAGCGTACCGATTAAACTAGTGATCAGTGTTCAAAAAAATCCTAATTAGTTGAGATCCTATTGATGGTAGAACCATCAAGGATCTGAATTTCTGGAATATAGTTAGAATTCTGAAAATTTCTCTGTCTAGTATTAGTTCTCAGGATCTAGATCAGGATGCTTCAATCTCAAGCTCATCATACAATTGAGTTTTGTCTCACCATGAAAATTAACCTTCGTATGAACAATTAGGACTGCTCATCGAATAGAACAATTAAATAATCATGTTTCCGGACAAAGTTCTCTCCAGTAACAGAAAGAATACTGAATAATTTTATTTGCTACTATAAACCCCAAAATTCACAACTCATTGTACATGCAGATTATTCAGAACCAAAAAGCTGTAATACAGAGAAGGAATTACCAGTTCAAGATAAAGATTTCTCCATTTAAACTATTATGGAAGTCAATTGATACATTCAACTTTATGGGGAAGATCAAAGAGAATTTGTTTCCATGTTTTCAATCTCTCTTATTGATGAGACCACTATCACCTCATTAATGATCGATGAGATTCTCATTAGTAAAGAGGGAAAGCCATCAAGAAATTTCATAGTTTTTCTTACGATGCAGTTGTTTTTCCTCGAATCAAACTAGAATATTCATGCGAAAAAAATGTTTTGGAATGGAATAAAATAGTTTTCCTGACAGTTCTCTGGGAAACCAGAATGCAACTGATAAATCAACAAATAAGAGGATTGTGAATTAATTCAGTCTTAGCAAAATGAGGTGAACTGCATCATCAGGATTAGCCGAACAATAAGCGTTTGTTGCCTGAGTAGTAATGATTTGATTTGAAAGAAATCAATTCTAATGAACACTAGAAGCTCGTTTGCTGACTCAGAAGCTCTACTTGATTGGTAAAACAGTTTGAAAAACAATGATTGTATCAGGGAAATAATAATAGAAAATTGGAAAAGTTGAGAAAGTTGAAAGTTCCCTTCAAAAAGCCAATGAGCCAGCTATTCTCCATGAATTACTCCAATATTGAGACATATTATCATGATAGTTTACGTGACAGTGAAAAGTTTTGCGCCCATGAGAGCTTGAAAATTATTACTATTTATTCCTATAAAATCTTATTACTCTAAGATCATCTCAGTGAAAGCAATAATAATCGAAAATTTCTCAAGCTTCAATGGTTCACGCCAAATGGTGATTAAGGAATTGGTGAATTATTTTGGTAGTCATATTCAATTTGATCGTGGTTCTGAGATGAACCATGGCCCTTCCTTACATAAGTTTGCATCTGGGCAAAACTGAAACTTTTCGTCGAAATGTGATACCTACTAGCTATTCAATGAAAGTTTTTGACCTAAATTCGATCAATAGATACAATAAAAGCCCATCATTTCGTCTTAGTTATCAGCTTAATTCTATTCAAAAACGTTTACTTGGTCTAAATATTGCCAATAGAATGGGTAATTTAAGATGGATTGTCTATTTTCTGATGCTCTTAGATCCCATATTGTTGGCCTTACAATTTATTTGGCTTGATGTGGATCCTCCAGATTTGAGTCCTCTAGTTTCATCGCGTTCTCTGGCTATGCTTTCGATTGTACTATTCTCATCAATCACATGTTTCATCTTTCTTATCACTAAATCTGTTTCCACAGACTATACTGAAATCGACGAAAAATGTGCAGCTCTTAATCTAAATGCTAACGAAAATTTTATGAACAATTTTGCCCAAAGGAAAAAATTCAATCGAGTTCTTTTCACAGTTGTCCAGATCAACGTAACGCTGTTCTCAATTTTTTATACAACACTAATTTTGAAGATCAATTTCATGGCAATGACTTGGTCAGATGCGTTAATTATTTGTGATGCAGTGCTAAATTGGTATCGAATGATGGTTATTGATGAGAAACTTTACGATTTAATTGTGTCCTCCTTACTCGTACGACTTTCATTTGAATCTCTCTCACAAGAAATATACAAGAGAGGCAATGATGAATGGACCAGTGAAGTATTGAATTTATATCGTGAGGCATACTTTAAAATTATTGAACTTACAGCTGCTGTCAACCGTATTTGGAGTTCTTTTTTGGGAATACTGTATCCTTTAGTACCTATGCTTGGTGTATTGTTTCTCTATTGGTTTCTCATTCAGCCTAATCATCCAGTGCGAATTGTCTTTCTGATTTCAGTATCAGTAGCCATATTTACTGTTTTCCACTTGATTAGTCGAAATATGATTGCAATCAATGTCGAAGCAGCTTCAATTTACGATCCTATTTTTAGGACTACGCTGTTCAACAAGAAAACGGAATATCTCATCGAGGTGAGGGGACTATCCAAATTGAATTCGGCCAAAAGATTAATATTTTCTATTTTCATATTACATAGGCCCATATTTTTCTGGATCGTATTGGCCGTAATGATGTTGGCTTAACGATGAACAATATATTTATTATCAATTCGACTAGTCTGGCGTCCATCATCACCCTTGTCATTACTGTTGTCATAGCTTTTCCTTCTTTCTTATCATAAATTCATGTCAAATAAATGAAAGAGTATCTATTTGAGATGATTAATATTTGAAAAGGCTCTAATTTTTACAAACTTAAGAGAGTGAATTTTGGGACAATGCTCAACGGTTATTATGGTTAGTCTGTGTTTTGCAGAAATCTCTCATTTCTCGTGGACATTTATCTTAATTGAGTGATCAACTAACGTTCATATACAGTAGTAGGCTTCAGGATTTATTGGTGAAAAGTATCAGGTAATCGTCTAATCAAACTAGAGAACTAATCTACAAGGCGTCCAAAAAATAATTATAAAATTGAAATCCTATTGACTTCATCATGATATTTTTTGGGCTGCTGACCATAATTGGAATATCCAGTCAAACCAACGACCAGGATGGCCCAATTCTGTCCGCCCTCCTTGGGCTTAGGTATGATGGGTGAAGCATAAAACCCACAGAAACTGAGAGCTAAAAGGACGATAGTTACAAAATACATGATGATTCATGAACCTGAATCAATTCATTTCAACTAATTTTCGTTATGAAGGCATTCTTCTCTTAGTTTGTTCATTATTTATTCTGATTTCAAGACTTTCAATCAAGATGTATTCAGAATGTGTTTAGAGCACATCGCAATGAGAGAGAGTGATAGATACTCTTCATCAATATTTGCGATTGCTATCACACCAAGTTATCTCGATAACTGCGTTCAACAAGTGATTGGAACCACATGAGATGCATTTGAAATTCTGCTGATACGTATTTGAAGATAGAGAAAAATTTTGGTTCAAGGGCATAGATAAGACTACCATGTCAGTGGAACTTTTTTCTTCTCTTATATTTAGATAATCGTGATGATTCATTCTTCAATCGATCACAATTCTGCTGGCTCTGGTAGCCAACTACTCCAGATATTATCAACAAACGCTAACAAAGATATAAAGATAGATGTACTTTGAAAAATGGCTGGAATTGGCTTTATGATTTTTAACCAGAGTTCCAATCCTCCAGTCTGAATACCTCAAGTTGAAAATAGATAAAATACAAAAACGTATATAAATAAATAAATGAATGAATAAATTGTATTTTATTCTCACTAAACTACTGTAGTATGAAGCTGGACTTAATATTTTTCCTGATAAAATGTATAAAATATCGATCTCAATGTAGGTGTGTGTGTAAATATTTAGATATGATGACAATGAAGTGTAGGTTAGTAGTGACCTTTAAGATAAGGTAGAGTTTAATTCATGAATTGATCTCATTTAACGACAGTATTTGCTCACTCAATCATTTATGATAACATTTTTTTTCAGGAAGAAGCTCTTCATTGAGAGAGAGAGAGAAAGTCTTTCATTTATGGTCATTTGATAGGGAAACTTTCCAATGTTAATTCAATTATTTCATATGTGTATCAATTGTAATTGAGTGAATCTTTGGATTCCTGCTGATAAATAGGAAATGAACGTCATATTCAAGTATTTCCGTTGGATGCTTAATAAATCAGAGATCATCGTCCCAACCATACTCTGTTCGTTTGGATTTTTGATCCAATTTCTTATGTTACAGAGAGAATTTACTCGGCGAGAAATTATGTACGATTATAGACTTGAATTCAACGAGAGTGTTACTGTTCCATATGTGACTATCTGCTCAAAAGTATCATCTTTGGTGAATCATGATCGACTTAATCGAGATAAACCCAAACTTTTCGCTCGAACTTGTCCTGGAAGTTTGAGTCAAAAGTGTCTCGAGGAGAAGAGTAAACAAAATGAATTCCACGATATTGTTGTAGAAAATTTTGATATGGATGGCATATCTCAATATCTCCCAAAAGGTGTTCGAATCATTAAGAGCCTTGAGATTGATGAGTACACTGAAAATCTTCTCGGAAAAAATTGTTCCATAATTGATCATCTCTTTTTTCCTGAATTTTGTTACACTATTGTGTGCCGAGATGGTAATCAATCCATCATCCAATGGAGAGGAAATTTTGGACTCCATTTAATTCAACCGATGATCAAAATACGAGTCAATACCAGAAATCTTAGTGGAGCTTATTTCAGAGTTCTGGTTCATCCTTCCGAGGAAGATCCTCTGGTTACTCCAGGTTCAGCTGGAGTAAGGATTCCCACAATCAAGAGAGGCCTCTCATTTCATGAGATAAGCTATCGAAGAACATTTCTTGAACGTCTTCCTCCACCATTTGAAACCAAATGTCAAGATATTTTGGTATCGAAAGTGTTGGATGATTGCTTGAATGATCAATTCATTGCAAATTTCAACAAACCCTGTCCAATCCGCTTCATTGCACCGGAAAAGTATCTTGGAAAACATTTCAATATCACCATAAAAAGAGGTCTAGGCAAAGATGGTGCAAAGTACTTGAAGATATTTGGCAATTGTTTAGGTTATTTACCAAATGAATGCAAATCAACTAGCTATGATGTACAGCTAGCTAGTTCAACTCATTTTGAGGACAAAAAGAATCAAGAGATGCTGGTCTCAATTATGACTCCTATGGAACAAGATGTGGTAATGTTTGCCACCCCAAAAATGTCTTGTTCTCGCTTCATGATAAGTTTGGGCAGCATTTTTGGATCATGGTTTGGATTCAGTATATTCAATATTGCTTCTCAGCTGATGAGTACAGCAAAAGGAATCATCGTGCATCCTCGAATAGATAAAGTGCGAGATTTTTCTCGCTCAACTCGGCGAATCGATCAGTTGTGTCCAAAAAAGAACAGAAGGCTCCAATCATTCATCAGAGACTGTGAGATTTCCAGATTCATGTACATGTGATCAGTAAAGAATCGTCCTATTTCATGGATCAGTCATGAATTTCATGTAACTTTTGGTGGGAAATTTGATCAGCACATTTTACCGTTGGCTATATCTATTGACTGTAAATGCTGACTTCTTCGAAGGAACTTACAATTGTTAGCTCGATTCTTTCCAATGATCGAAGTTTGTGTGAATTCTAGAATGAAATCGAGTCAGAATGATTGATCAATTCGATCCTGTTTGTAATCATATTGGTGATAATTGTGTTAATTATTCTTAAGCTACATTGTTTGACTATCTGAAATTTTATTTCTTTACATCTTGAAATGATTGCTTTCCCAGAATCAACGTCTTGGAAAATATTGTCTTAATTTGTTGCTAGCAACGATGAAAGCGTCAAAAACTATAAACATTCTTATCCTCGACAGGGAAAAATAAAAATGATAAATAATAAAAAATGATTGTGACGATCACTCATTGAGCTTTATTTTGGTACAGTGAATCAAGTATCTCCAGAAATGCGAAAAAGTATCAATTATGAATTTGAATTTGGAGATGATCAAATCGAGTCTTCTGTATAGAGAGGAATCCTTCAATCGAGAAAAGAATTTACCATGGATGAATACGTATTGAAGTAGAAACGCAGATTGAAGAAGAAATGAGTCCGAATTTTTTACCTGAAACTTTTGGTATACTGTCTTTTCATGAGGATTGACTACTTGATAAGATTCGCCTTCTTAGACGGAGTTTTTGGAGATTTGTTTAGGAGAGTTTCTTCTAAGTCAATTAATAATTGTTATTCATTTTTTGCTATGATTTATCTTCTTAACAGCATCAGGTACCAACGGAAATGCATTCTCCGAGATTGTAACACATTTATTACATTGTCTGAAACTTATTTCATTCAAACTAGAAAACTTTTCACTCAATCGTTTGATTACACTTTTTTGTCAATCAAAACTGTAATAACATAATATTGTCCTCAGAGTTTGCTAATTGTTAAGCGCTCTTTGATCAGGGTGTTTTCTCATCGTTCTTTTCCCTAATTGCTGATTCACACAATGAGTATTTAAAGCAAGCTTCGGACTTGATTTTTCTTCATTTGTAATCACAACAGTCTTGTGACAATTCAGTCTCAGTAGTGTGTAAAAGGTCTCGATTTCAAGTTGATTTGTTTTTCGTAGTAATTTAATACTGTTATCTCCACTCGACTCATAATGTTGATGTATCTCGGAATGATTTTGTGCACCTTCATGGCACTCAGTGATGGTGGAAAAGTTACAAGTTTCAGTGGAATTGCTCCACTTTCCGACGAAATGATCGACCGTATCAACTCTATGGACACAACATGGAAGGTAAGCTTGAGGTGCTGTTTGTCAACACTCTTTCATGATGAATTCTGATCTGAAGGCGAGAAGAAATTTCGATCAATCGGAAATTTCATATGTGAAAAGTCTTCTCGGAGTAAAGAAAAATTTTGGGAAAAATTTACCAGTGAAACCCCCGGAAATTTTGGACGATATTCCAGATAATTTCGACTCGAGGACACAATGGCCAGAATGTGATAGCATGTAAGTGAACACTTGCATAATAGCTGAGCTATTCAATGATCGAGCTATTATCGATTCATTAATCTTATTGATTTCCAATTATTTTCTTCACAAACTCCAAATTCTTCCAGCTCACTAATCAGAGACCAAGCTAAATGTGGATCTTGTTGGGCTTTTGGTGCTGTTGAAGCCATGTCTGATCGAATTTGTATTGCATCAGGAGGCAAAGTGGAAGTGAATATTTCAGCTGAAGATCTTGTAGCCTGCAGTGGTGTGGGTGGCTGTAATGGTGGTAATCCAGCTAAAGCATGGCAATACTGGGTTGACAATGGCCTGGTGACCGGTGATCTATATGAAGGAGGTGGATGTTTACCATATTCTATCAAGCCATTTCGTCATGCTAAATCTCTGCCCACACCGGCATGTAATCCTACCTGTCAACCGGGCTATCCTAAGAAATACACCGAAGATAAACACTTTGGTGCATCAGCCTACAAAGTTTATCCGGATGTTAAAGCGATGCAAAGTGAGATCATGAAGAATGGACCAGTTGAAGCTGTTTTCGATGTTTATGCTGATTTTCCATCATACGAATCAGGTGAGTGAAATTTCTTAGTTGAATTTTCAATCACAATTTTATTTCCCATCTACAATCGTGAAAAAAATTTCAACTACAAATATGTTGATATATTTATCTCTCCAGGAGTTTACGCTCATCTTACGGAGGACATCATCGGATATCATGCAATAAAAATTTTCGGTTGGGGAATAGAGAACGATGTTCCCTATTGGCTTGCTGCTAACTCATGGAGTGTTGTGTGGGGTGACAAAGGTGAGCTTGAAATGATTTTTTATCTTTAAAAAAAAAGAATCAATGTACGAGAAACGCTGATTGATTCTATTCCAAATTCCCAGGATATTTCAAGATTAGACGTGGTATAAATGAATGTGGCATTGAGGAATATATTTTAGCTGGACTTCCGAAACTATGATTTTAGTTCAAGGTCTGACCATATAAGATTTTACCATTCTGAAGTTTGGATGAATTTCAATGAAAATATTCACAAATCAACGAAGCTAAAGTTTGTGATATTCCTTGTCTTTTTTCTCGATTGTACGGGAATGGTACCAATCATATGGTGTTCACAGTCAGAAGCTATTGAAGACCTAAAATATAAACCTTCAACTAACCTTTTCGATACAATAGCGTGGCTCATTGTGCACATTTTAAATTTAAATTTGTCAAATTGTGCATGAAAATGAGAATATTAAATTAAATCTTTGACTATATCAATTCAGAAATTCTTGCTAAAACTAATTACTAGGAATTATTTCTGAAGTAAGAACTAAAACCTGGATCTTTTGAAGAATAGAAAAAGTTCATTTAAGGTGTTGGGCAAGGTGAATAAAGAATATGATTGTCTATTTGTCGAGTCTTAGGAAAGCTCACCTCCAGGCCAAATTGAATAGAAGGACAAATGGTCAGTAGATATTGAGCTCAGGATAACCAAAAAACTTTCAGAAAAACGAAATTTTGTCAAGCTTTACCGGTAGTTACCAAGGAATAACTGACAGGTGAGGCATAATAGATTTTTTTCACCCTTTAATTCATCAGAATCGCCGGCAATATACAAGCATTTGAAACCTGAGCAAAAATATCTTCGATAACTCCAGACTGTATTGAGAATAAGAGAAAATTTTTGTGTTCTCTTGAATAAGATACTCATAGAATCTGTCCAAAATTATGAGCTGGAATCTTTTCTTTACAGGCTTGTTCCAAATCGATCGCAACCTCTGAGCACTTGGCATCCAAGTTTGCGGCTGGCAATCCTTCAGCAATATTGACCATAGCGTTGAGATATTTAGTAGTGTATGGATTTTTGGCAGCTTTGAAGCAGTTAGAACTGAATGTTAGGACAAGCTTCTCAGCACACTCATGACGAGTGATTCGACCTTCTCTCTGGTCAAGCATTTCCTCAGAGAACAGGCAATGTCCTTTGGAACAGAGATGCTGGACAACTTCACTGATCGATTGATGAGCAAATTCACGAGCTTCAATCATGTGATTGAGTTTCTCTTGAAGTTTTGGTTTCTCATCTGCTGAAGCTCTGGCAATCCTCTGTTTCATGAGATACATTGGAACTTCTCTTATCTCAGTTGGATCATCGCATTTCTTGATAGGATCAGGCTTCACCGGAGGATCAACAATTCCTTGGAAAGCGGAAAGAGGCATATCACCGATCGATAGATCACCATATTCTTGAGGATGACTTAAATCGGTCTCATTTTTAACGATGAGAAATTGTTGCCTCACAGTTTCACCATGAAAATCTTTACCGACATCAGAATCAATTAACCAATTAACACCATATTGGGTTCCTAAACATGTATTTTCGGGTACATTACAGAAACACATCCATCCATCTTCGTTGGGACCGGCAGCAGTTGTTGCATAGATGGAAATATTGTTTGGCAACAAACCGTCGAACATGGATCCAGAATAGCAAGCTTCCAGATAGAACAACAGCTTATTGTACATTTTCTTTTCATACATTTGCTTGAGAGTTGATACCAGATCGGTGGCAGATAGATCATCATTTGGGAAACAAATAATCAATGGGCCACCGTGATCAGTGAAAAAGACGAACACATTGTCATCAGGACCACTTTCTAGAACTTTTTTTCCTTGAGCTTTCAAGCCAGGATCACCAAGAAGTACTTTCTTGAAATTTTCTGGATTCACATCATCACCGGTGTAATCTTTGTTGACACCACGGTAAACATCAGAACCATTTGGTTGATTGATGAGGATACCTGGATGAGGATTTTCTGGATCACTGGCGATATCATCATACATCATCACAATAATATTAGATTCAGGAATTCCATGGGCCACAAGATCGTGGAAAGCATGACAAACATCGGCTTGTTGACCATAATTATAATAACTATTCGATCCAGCCACTAGAACAGCCCAATTTTGTCCATCATTTCTTGGCTTGGGAATTCGAGGAATAGCAGAGCTCGTGCTCAAACAAAAAGTAAAAAGGGTAACCAAAATCAAAAACATGATGATATTTCTACTTCAGTACTTTCCACTGAACTGATCAACAGTTTATATTCATTCTTTTCCTAATGATTCATTCTTTTATCAACTTTGAGTATTCAACAGAATGCATGCTTTTGAGATAATTAGACATGTGATCAATTGTTAAGGAACTCAGTTCATCAGAACTGGGCAACTTTTCTTGATTAATCAAACAGTTATATCTCGTTATCAGTCAAAGTTACACATTACAATACCATATTTGGTTGTGCATCCACATGAAAAGGTATCTTTTAGCGAAATTTTTTCGAGATGAGTCAAGCTATTGGATCAATGTGCAGAGGTTATCACTAATCATCGAATTGTTTGGTGTTACCATGCAAATAATACCCACCAGTTTTAGTATGCAGCTCAACTACATGACAATATCTTCTCCTTGATGATGAATGATCTGGAGATAGATATCATTTCGCCTCCAGAGCTTGCTCATCGTTTTGTGTGTCATCATGTAGGGCGTTAATCTCATAATTGGTTTAGTTTAGTTTTTTAGTTGATTATGCATTTCAGCTTTAAAAGAGAATCTTCCAACTCTTCATATTCATTGGAGATCAGAGAAGTTTGATGTAAGATCAGTTTCATCCTCGAGCAATTGTTCATCTCAAATCGACTAGTGTGTCCTGAAAACTAATTCATCGACTCTTGAAACTTAATCGAGTTCGTCCCATCTGAAAATCATGATGATTTTTCTTCAAGTAATTTTGTGCACCATTTTGGCACTAAGCGATGGTGGAAAAGTTACAAGTTTCAGTGGAATTGCTCCACTTTCCGATGAAATGATCAACCGTATTAACTCTATGGACACAACATGGAAGGTAAGCTTAACTTGCTGTTCGTCGAAATATTTTTATGATAAGTTCTGATCTGAAGGCTGGAAGAAATTTCGAACAATCGGAGCTCCCCTTCATTAAAAGTCTACTTGGAGTGAAAAAATCTGGGAAAAAGTTACCAGTGAAGCCTGTGGAAATACTGGACGATATTCCTGATGATTTCGACTCGAGGACACAATGGCCGAATTGTGATAGCATGTGAGTAACCACTCTGCTGATTTTCATGCAGCTGGATGATCGAACGTTTTTTTCAATCTATAAGTCACATTGATTGACAAATCTCCTTCCTCAGTCCACTAATCAGAGATCAATCTAATTGTGGAGCTTGTTGGGCTTTCGGTGCAGTTGAAGCTATGTCTGATAGAATTTGCATTGCATCAGGAGGCCAAGTGAAAGTAAATATTTCATCACAAGATTTGGTAGCTTGTGGTGACTTGGGTGGCTGTGATGGGGGTGATCCAGCTAGTGCATGGCAATATTGGGTTGACAATGGTCTAGTGACTGGTGATCTTTATGGAACCGGTGGATGTTTACCATATTCCATTAAGCCAGGTCATCATGGTGAACCTTACTTGCCCACACCAGCATGTACTCCTACCTGCCAATCTGGCTACCCTAAGACTTATGCCCAAGACAAGCACTTTGGTGCCTCAGCTTATTCAGTTGGCAGTGATGTTAAATCTATCCAAAGTGAAATAATGAAGAATGGACCAGTTGAAGCTGATTTCGAAGTTTATGCTGATTTTCTCTCTTATAAATCTGGTGAGTCAGTTTTTCAAATCTTCCTCTTGGAAACTATCTCCTAACAGATTGTTTGATTATCATAGGAGTTTACATCCAACATTCTCAAGATTATCAAGGAGGCCATGCTATCAGGATCTTAGGATGGGGTGTTGAGAACGATGTTCCATATTGGCTCGCTGCAAATTCGTGGAATACAACATGGGGTGACCATGGTAAGTGAGAGTGATATGTTATCATTTAGTGGACGCAAGTAGTGTATGACAGATGCCAATTCGTTTTAATTTTGAATATGATATATTTCAGGATATTTTAAGATCAGACGTGGTACCGATGAATGTGGAATCGAGGATGATATGCAAACTGGACTCCCCAAACTATGATTTCATCTAAGATTCTAATCATATCACATGTTATGATGAGTGTGCTCAACCTTGTCATGATAATTCTATGATTCTGGATAGTTTAAGCTAATATGAATGAAAAATTCAACAACTGTAAGAGGCAATTGACACTAGTTTCTTCAATGAAACTTTCAAACTATCTTCCAATTTAAAGGTTGAGTCGGAAAATTCACCTTCACACAATATCAAAGTAAAATATTTATTCGAAAGATGATTTGTCGTGAATATAAAAGTTGTCATCAACCCAGATTGTTGGTTGCTTCCGGAGTTTCTTGTGTCTTCTTTTTCATTTTGGTACCAAATGCTTTATTATTCGTTCTTTTTTTCTATCTGATTAGTAATCAACATGATGAGGTTCCTCTACCACTATTCATGATTTCAGTGGAAAATCCGCCACAACCAATCTCGACGATTTATTCCGTTTTCTTATTGAATAGAGTAGTTCTGAATACGGGATCGTGAATTGATGCTGCTTCAGCATTGGTCCCTAACAAGTTGCCGCTGATTTAATGAAAGACAATGAATATGCTCACTGACATTGAAATCATGAAAATAAATCTCACTGGATGATAAGGTTGAATGAGGAACCAGAGGAAAAAAAGTACATCAAGCATTGGTTATAGAGAGGATACAGGTACTCTAAATAGGCTGTTCAAATTTGATGATTTCGAAATGTGTTTCGCGCTAAAAGCTCAATACTTCACTGGTCCAATCATTATTATCTCTTCTATAAATATCATGTGAGAGCGATTCAACTGAAAGTCCTACAGTATAAGCAAGGAGGATACAATTAGATCGCAGCTTTTTTTTGTCGATGACCATCATTTGATATCAGTTAGTGAGAGCATAGCAGACAACGAAAACATCAGACCATGATGGTGGAAGTTTGATTTTTATAACCAGATTTACAATTAGATATAGCTCGAAAAAATCATGGATCCCGATCGAATGAACGAGAAAATTATTCTGTGAAATTTTCCCTGCCAGGCAGGATTATTCATCAAGTAACTCAGTTACTCATTGGTAGTAAGATTCAGATCAGAGGTATTTTTACAAGAGGTACTTTTTGGCGTAATATCTTAGTCTTGCCAACCTGTAAACTCATGAACGACAGAGCCACCGTTCAATACAGAATTGTAATCGGATTGTGATTGATATTGAACAAAACAGTAGTGAGAAAAGCAAGTTTTTGGCACAATGTAACCATTATACCTTGGTTAATTGAAGCATTCAGCTAAACCTGATCAAGGTGACCTGGTAAAGCTTCTCTCTCTCTCTCTCTCTTTCTTTCTCTCTCTCTCTCTCTCTCTCTCTCTGTTTCTCAAGGAATTGTAAGAAGAAAATGAGAAGATAGCTACATTTAATCATGGCCAAAAATTGTCTAATGAATGAACAAAAAAGATCCATTACTTGCTTGCTAGCTCGAAGTAAATAGGTTTCATGTCATAGCAGGAGCTTTGTTGAATAATAATGTAATAATAATGTGTGTCGAGCTAAATTCTTTTCTTCAATCGCTTCAAATGATCATAGGAAAAAATTTCCAGCACCAAAATTGAACTAGACAGCATCAACATACCCATGAGAAAGTAGAGAGCTTCTCTGTAAAAGAGCACTTTCAAAGGTGAATAGGTCATCAGTTCACCTTTGGGTAGGGTCAATCCAGCCAAACAGTCTGTGTTAGCTCCTTTTCCGGTAAGATCTCTGACAACATCCGGTGATTGTATGGCAATCTTGTTATTATTACCTGTCTCAAAAGACCGATAAGTGTATTCCGCAAGCTTTCTTCGAACTTCAATTGATGTAGCTTTTGAGAAGAATGTAGATCCAGGAATTCGAAAAGCAGGAGCAATTGAATGGTAATTGTAGGCCCTTTTTACCATTGTGAAGAGGCATATCACCTCATCTATCATCTCATATTCTCCACGACCAGATACCAGAACCTCTGAGAAATTGAATTCGTCAATCCTATCAGCCATGCCTTGAATATTGATGAGCGTTACTGGGATAGGTTTAATCAATTTATTCGCATAGGACCAACGAACAATCTGATGGCAAGGAAGATAGTCAAATGCTATGATTGTCATGTTATGTCGTTCTGCATCGGCCATGGTTTCAACCTTCTCGAACTGTGTATTCTTCACCATTCCAATTCGTATGAATGATAGGAAAATCGTCTGGATCATGAAGAAAGAAGCTATTGTGATAAACAGTATGGCTCTTCCTGATCTTCCAGTCCAAATGCGAGCAAAGTTCCGAAAAAATGCACCAACGAAATACCATAATGTTTTTTTCATCCCAATATCACCTCGTTTGAGAGATATAAGTACCAATACGGACCAGAATAAGATGATAACTGTCCATGTTGAGGCATCCGCTTGATCAAATGAATCAGTAAATTTATGTGATGATGTACTAGTCATCAGAGGAGGTCTCGTTGTCAAATAGCACAAATATTGAGTTCGCACAGGACCTTGTGTAACATTGGCTGGTAGAGAGGGTAACCAAAAGAGTCCAACGTCGAAATCAATTCCATGTTCAATGATTTTGTTCATCTTCGAGCATCCTGATTCTTCACACTGAAAATCTTTGGTATTGTAACTTATGATTGAAACATTGAAAGTTTGAAAAATGAAATAAAACGTTTGAACCAGAGCTTTTGCAGCAGGTCCAGCAAATTCACCTCCATCATCAAAAAGATGTTGAGAATTCGGAATACCTAATCGCAAGAGCATACCTTTGGGATTCCCTGATTGTGCTTCCATCGTGTCAGAATAACTAGTGTTTCTGATCTTTCATCTAAGTTTAATTCATTTGCTATCAGAATGAATACATCTAGTCAAAAATTTGAAATCTTGTTCAGTCAAACAATGTATTTTTATGATTGTCGCAGGAACTGTTGTCACTGGTCAAATATTGACACCAGATACGTGATTCTCAGTCTAATAGCTTGCAAACTTTTATTTGCTATCACTACACGAGCGTTTTTTGACTATCTGACATTGAATGTCGAGAATTTCATTAGAATCGGAGCTCAGTACAGGAAAATTAGGGATACAATATCAACATCATGAGTATCACTCACCGGAGACTCTTTTCCTTCATGGAATAGCAACAGGGTTTTCCAAGATTTTGAGATTCGAACTTTCTATTTTATTAGTGAGATTGAACATCACTATAGCAATTCAAATAGCTGACCAACTGATCAATTTCTTATCACTTCTTAATGATAAATATTTTCCAATTTTTTCTTATTCGGGCAGTTATATTCAAGATATTCGCTTTTTTTTGCTGCTACTGATGCCAATCTTCGTGATAAGTTACTGTTTCTATGATGGAATTAGATTTTATTCATAGACAGAATTCGAGTTACTGACATCCTCTGATTAAAGATTAGATTACCTTTGAGAGCAATCATGATACGATTTGAATGGTCTGAACATTTGCTTACGAGATGATTGAATCAAATATTATCCAGATCTTAAAAAGAGAAGCTAGCTCTCATTTAAATCGCTGATTATCAGATTGAAAATTTTTTCCAATCTTTGACACCAGCCCATGATGATGGAATCGGATTAATTCGATGTGTATACCATGAATCAGCCATGAATAGGGCTCTCTTTCACCCTTTTTCACTTTACCAAGCTTCCAGAGTTTTAAATCGCAATATCATGCACAAAAAAAGTTATAGTTAATGAATGTAAAACTTCACATCTAGCAAACTGTAAGGCCTATTCACCTAAAAAATCACGTAGAAAATGAGGAAATATCTCTGATAATCATTCATTCCCATGAGACAGTGAGCAGATCAGCCTTAGCCTCTCCTGAAAAAGAAGTATAGGAATTGTTAGATCTTCTTTTTGAATTGAAGTTCCTAATCTATCTTATGATATACATGAATGAGCAATAAACTCGATTGTTCATCAGACTGTGAACTTTTGAGCTGAGAAAATGAATCTTTGGCTTATTCTATGCTATTCTCTCATGGCTTGAATACTGACCTTTGGTCATTATCAATCAAAAGTGGTCAAAATGTATTTGAAAGAGCAAAATCCAATCCATCACTGAGCAGATGATGAACTTTTTCAGTATTGGATGAAATCGTCTTATACATGTATGTTGACACAAGAAAACTGTTGACAATAGAACTGTCAAACGATTAACGTTCGATCACGAATTGGCAAAACTTTAATGGAGGAGTATGTAGGAGTAAGTGAAGGTTCCTCAATTCATAGGCAATGAGTTGAGAATTTCCATCTAAATTCATCAATAAATCATGAATTCAGAAATATTGTCACGACATCTCAGGCTACCGGCACAAATTTTGCTATAAACGAATTTAGCTATTGTAACATCTTACTCGTAAAGATTGCTAAGAAAATTCGATTGTACCAACTTTTTTTACTCACATTGACTCAAATTGATCAAAGATCTGGGTTAAACAATGGCTCTATCATTAATAAATCTACAATTTGGAAAGACTGAAACCTCACGCCAAAATGTTATTCCATCTAACTACCCAAAGGAAGCCAAAATAGATTCGATCGATGAGTGTGATGAAAGTTCATCATTCGATTTCGGAAATCATGTCAATTCTTGTTCTAAACATCTACTTTGTCTAGCTATGGGTAAGAAAATGGGTCGAGTAAACTGGATTGTTTATTCTCTGATGCTTTTGGACCCAATATTCTTGGCAATAGGACTCTTTTGACTTGATATTGACCCTCCAAATTTGAGTCCTCTCATTTCAAGTCGCTCTCTGTCTAAACTTTCAATGGTTGTATCTTCTTTCACCACTATGTTGACTTTTTTCATGGCTAAATCAGTTTCTACCGATTACAGTGAGATAAACAAAAGAGCTAAAGCTCTAGAACTGAGTAAGAATGAGTATTTTATCAATAATTTTATTCCCAAGAAAAAATTTCAGAGAAATCTCTTCTTATTTATTCAATTTGGATTCACAATATTTTTTGTACTCTGTTTAACTTTGATCATGAAAATCAATATTTCTCCAACATGGTCCCAAGTGCTCATTATCTGTGATATTTTGATGAACTGGTATCGAATGATGGTTATCCAGGAAAAGAATTACGATCTCATTGTTTCCTCCTTGCTTGTGAAACTTGCATTTGAATCACTTTCAAATGATATTGATAAACGAGATGATAATGAATGGACCAGCGAAGTACTAAGCACATATCATGAAAGGTACTTCAAAAACATCGAACTTACGACAGCAGTTAATCGAATTTGGACAGCCTATTTGGGATACCTCTATCCTCTATTACCAATGCTTGGGGTACTGTTTTTCTACTGGTTTCTCATTCAACCTAATCATCCAGTGAGAATTGTTTTCATGATTTCAATGTCAGCGAGCATATTCATTGTCTATCATTTGATCAGCCGCAACTTATTAGCGATCAATGTAGAGGCAGCATCGATTTATGATCCCATCTTCCGGACGACATTGTTCAACAAGAATACAGAATACATCGTTGAGGTAAGATACAATTGATCTTTGAAAGAGTTTCAATCTGAAATCGATCGAGTTTGTTGTGATATAATTAACTTAGATTCTTTCTATTCTGATTCAGACACATATTTTTTTAGATCGTATTGGTAGAAATGACGTTGGTCTAACCATGAACAACATCTTTATTATCAATTCAACTTGTTTGGCATCAGTTATCACACTTGTAATAACCATTGTCATAGCTTTTCCATCATTTTTATGATACATTTGCTAGAAATTCAACAATATGTTTGAAGTCCCTGAATTTGCTCATCAATTGATCAACGAAGCTATCCAGGACATAAATTGTGTTGTAGAGGACATTGTATTTATCAGTGGAAATTCTCGTTCATAAGAAGGTCAAATTACTCACCATGAGTGTTCTAAAAAGCTTGTCACTCTGCATGAGTATTCTAATTGTTTCAAAGCCGCCAAGAATCCATTCACTACTAAGTATCTAAACACTATGGTCAATATCGCTGAAGTATTGCCATTCACAAACTTGAATGCCAACCCTCGATTTGTCTAAATAGAGACTGAATCTTGCTAGGTGTTTGGAGGCTGTGATCGATTTGGAGAGAGCCTGTAAGGAGAAGATCCAACATTGCAGCTACCAGCAAATTTTATGAGTATATATCATCCGATCATCTGTTCTTTAAAGTATTCTGATATTATGGAAAAGTCTTACGCTGAAAGTTGTGATTTTGTTCTTCAATGCTGGAGTGAGAAAATAAAAAAACAATCACATTCCAGCTTCGATACTAGCAGCCATTTGTTTATTGTATTGTTAGCTTATTCTCTAAGCATGGAAAGAATAAACTATATTTGGTTCACACTGATATTGTAAGACTATGATCATCAATTTTTTTCACTTCAGCTATTATTCTCGCGTTCCCTATTCCTGTGCAGAGTTTTGAATGTTCTCAAAATTCAAAGCTCTTCGATAGCTACACGATATAGTTGAAATATACCTACGGGGATCTCGAATCGTAACAAGGAATATCATTAAATCTATTTTAACATGAACAATTGAAGGCAATTGGTCCGAAAAAGCTAGCAATGCGCAGTCAATAGATGTTTCTCAATTCAAGTACAATCAGAACCTTCCTAAGCATCACCCTGGGAGTTATCTGAATATAATAAATTTTTCTGAATCATGAGTTCAATCATTGCTATTGTTGCTCCTCTTCTTGTTGCTCAATTCTTGACTTTAGAATTTATCGAAAAATCGATCGTTATAAGTTTATTTCTTCTCGAATAAACTTATACTTAGTTGAGAGATACAATTTTCTCAATCTGAGCGAACACATGAAAACAATGTATTCTCTAGCTTTTTTTCATCAAAACAAAGCTGAGTGTAGATCATCAATTTTTCCAACTCAATTCGAAGTCAATTTGTCATGTTTATTCATTATCTTGCAGCTAAAAACAGAAAAGACGATTTGGACTACAACTTTGCAAATATGCTTGCATGTAAAGACTTTAGAAGCTTACTCAGACTATCACACACTTACAATTTGTATCAAGAATTGGTACTGAGTTCATTGAAGTAGAAAAATCTGGAGAATATTACAATTGAAAAATTTCTCAATCACTCTTCAAATCTTATTCTCTATCAGAATGGAAAAAGTTCGTAGAGAGAGAAAGAGTCAATCAATCATTTTGAGTGGTTTTCGCCGACAAATTTCTGAATTCATACCCAAAAAACAAGTCAACACTTCGAAAGTTCTCGACTACGACCTCAAAAATGTTTTATATGATCGTAGACTTGTGGTTGGGAGACTTTTCGATCAATCAACTGAAATTCAATTAAGATCAGTGTTTCTCTATTGTATGGGACAGTTTTTCATCGCTTCGAATGTTCTTCGTTTCTTCATTCTTTGTATTTTATCTGATTCCAAAGCAATCATTATTCTTGGAGATGCTGCCATAGCGTTCGGAGACAGTAGAGTATCAGCGAATTTTTGCTTCATGATAATGTATGCTAGTTCTTATGGCATGATATATTCGTGCTATCGATCCAGTAAAAATTCATCGAAGAGTAGTTGGCTACGTTTTTATATTGATTCACATGAACGATCTTTGTGGACAAGTGATCTAGAAAAATGGAACAATATCAGAACAATCGTGAATTTCATGTACATATTTTATTTTGTTCTTTTTTCTTGTTTTTTCTTTCCTATTTTGACCTTTGTTTATCTCGCTCCTCTGGTTCAGTATAGTGATGATATTGAAACCGTTGGCCGTTTGATTCAAATACTCATCTGTATTGACGCCGTGATGGGACAATTAACATTGCTTCCCAGCCACCAATTGAGTTTCTTTTTGTTTAATAGTTACTGTATGATTACTGAATTCAGACTAGAATATATCATGTGTTTGATTGATAATCCACCAAAAAATATTCCCTCACACTATAATGTATTCAACGTAATGAAATCTTACCTGAATGTTTACAAGGAGGTGAAGAATGCTAATCATTCACTTTCTATCATTATGGGTATTAATTATTCAGGCTGTTTTTTACTTGCTCTATTGTCTACATTCATTTTTATCTTCTCAAATACTAATGAAATAGCAAAGTTTGTGTTTGGTTCACTTTCTATTGGTACCATTGTGATCGGTATATGTGGAACATGTATAATGGGCTCAATAGCTTCTGCTTCGGTAAGTGAATAATTAAATTGTTAATAGCAATCGCATTTGATGATAAATCTACATCATTTTGCAAAGGATGGACGAATCAAGAAGCGGTTAATCAATATCATAGCTCATGGAGAGTTGATATCTCCACGGTGTCGATTTAAATTGGATGACATCGTTCTAACCATGGACGAGCACCCAATTAGCTTCTGGTGTTTTCATTTTTTATCCTTCTCAACCAAGAGCATGATAATGGTTAGTATAATTCATTAAAAGAAACTATTCACCTGAACTTTTTCCTCTTTACAGACATTACTAGAGATGAGTGCACTCATGCTTCTATTGGTAGCAACATTGAGATAAGCTTCCGTCAAAATATTACCTCTAGACTCAACACTGTTTGCTATTCTCGATCATAAAATACTGTTAAAATCTAAAATATGGGTTCGAAAACTTGAAAAGGAAGGAATGTTGAATGTTGTCGAGAGAATGTGCAGGATTCTCATGAAAATGGGTTAGTGATAATATAGAATTTTGTTGAAATGCTGAGAGCCCTTCTCGGTGTTGATATTTTAATACTAGCTCTCGCTGATGTGGAGGAACCAACTTGATCTATCAGTGATAGACTATCACTTCTTACAGAGTCAACAATCTTGAACTCCAAATGGAATCTGAACCTCCCAGATTAACCACAAATTATTTCCGAAAGTGACTCAATTTTGCTGTATGATTGAGAAAAATCATAAACCATTTCTCTGGAGAAACGTTCTCGTGGCTCACATCATTCGGTCTCCGTTCCCTTCTGTATGGCAGAAGTCTACCGACAATCGAGATGCCTCACTTGATCATCAACAATTCGCGAACAATTAGGGAAGATTTTCAGATGTGAACATCTTTTTTTGAAAATACTGATGACCAATAAGAGTAATTGTCTCACTGTTTTGAATATTATATTATGGATTATGAGATATGGTGATATAACGCTTTTGAGATGCTACTATTTTGCAGAGGAAATCATTGTAATCTACTCGATTAGGTCAATTTTGGCATGAAGATTCTTGCTATTTCGATTTCATCCAGTCCCCGAAATTTGGCTTCACTTATATCAGAAGACGAATATGACAGTTTGAAATATTGTGATGAACATTTGTTCAAAGTATGTGATCCGATAGATTTGACATTCATTAAGTTTCCAATAAATTTTTCACTGTTGTCTTTTTCAAAAAATCGCAACTTGACGATTATTCCAATCTTTCCTTGAGCCATCACGAATTTTCAACTCTCTCTCACAGTTATGAGGTCAAGAAGTTTGTTAGTGCTGAAATGGGTATGAGGATTTAATTTTTAGTGGAGGCCTTTAAGAAAATATCTATATCTAAGATCTAAGAATTTAAAGATTGGGACAAGAAGTTGGAATTTTTCAAATGCTCTGATCAAAAAATGTTAGAATTTTGATTCCTGGTGGGTAAAAGGAGGGTATATCAGCTTAGCGATAAACAAAATACATCGCTGCAATAAGTGGTTGTCTGGAAAATAACCTTTTGGTGGAAAATTTACCCCTTTCCATCAGGTAGGTGTTAATAATCCAACTCTATAACTACTTGAGGTGCCACGCGAGAAATATCTTTAATGTGTATTTGATGCATTCTAAATGCATGTTTTATTGAGTCTCTTATTGAGTCTAACAAGGGAAGGGTAAGAACTGATAATCCGGAATCTCGAAATTAGGTGTACTATTGGAGAGTACTCCATGGCACTACACCCGACATAAAATATTTCGTCCCAGTTCGAATTCATAGTGGAGATATAGAGCCGAGAAACTCAAATTTTCCCATTGTAACAGCAATGGTCATGAGTTGTTTTTGACCAAAAACTTTTCAAATCAATCTGAATTTATAGAAAATTGGACAAAACGAGTGAATTATCCAGGAAAAATAAAATCAACGCTGAAATTTTCATTCATTCGAGCATCGATATGATGAAATTTTCCAACAATAAGGATGAGACTAATGGATATGGGTTCCTGTCTCACATTCCAAATTCATACCAATTATGGAAACAAAATCGACCTGAGTATCGATTTCAATCGTGTTCCTGTAAATTCAGATTGATTTGAAAAGTTTTTGATCAAAAACAACTCATGACCATTGCTGTTACAATGGGAAAATTTGAGTTTCTCGGCTCTATATCTCCACTATGAATTCGAACTGGGACGAAATATTTTATGTCGAGTGTAGTGCCATACTCTCCAATAGTACACCTAATTTTGAGATTCCGGATTATCAATTCTTACCCTTCCCTTGTAAGTCTTATTGACTGATCAAATGAGTCCAAAACGAGGTAGGAAATGCTCAAGTGTAATCATTTTCCTCTCTTTGTATTGAAGTTCCAAGAATATATGCATAGAAACCAGAGCCAAAAGAACAGGAGGCTCTTAGACAAGAGAGATAAATTCCAGGTTTGTCCTACATGTACATGTATTCAATTTGCTCATGTCTTTTGAGTTTTAATCCATCAATCATCATCAATCTAGAATGCTTGAAATTTTATCCATTTGTGACTTCATTGTATGGTTCTCAATTCATCAGCTTCTTCTTTAAAAATTGCCCAATAAGTAAATAATCCCAAAAATTGATCATTCTGAAGGCCATAAGTTTGCTGATCAAAAGACACTGGTTACAATAAAATGTTTGATCATGAGCTGATAAAATTATCATGAAAGGTAAAAGTTTTATAGGATAGTCTATAAGTGGCATAAATCGAAGAATTATATATTTATTTGAGCATATTGTCACGATACCTCGAAAGATTGTTCAAAATTTTGTAGGTAACGATAGCAACTATTTCTCCAAAGGACCTTTTAAAGAATTCAATAGGAGCAACATCTCTTGAATTCTCTGAGATCATGCTAAAAGGTGATTATGCCAACATTCGTGAACAAATTTTCTTCAATATCATTCTTAATTTGAATTTTGAATTGAACTATGGCTTTATCGTTCATAAGTCTACGAGTTGGCAAGACTGAAACCTCACGCCAAAATGTTATACCATCTAACTATCCAAAAGAAGCCAAGATAGATTCGATTAGTGAGTTTAATGAAGGTTCATCGTTTAATTTCGATAATTATATCACTTCTTATCACAAAAAATTGCTTTGTCTCACCATGAGCAAGAGATTTGGTCAACTGCGATGGATTGTGTACTTTTTGACGCTTCTGGATCCAATATTATTGACAATAGGATTTTTTTGGCTGAATATTGACCCTCCTGATTTGAGTCCTCTAGTTTCAACACGGTCCCTATCGAAATTGTCCATAGTAGTGTTCTCCTTCCTCACTTTGTTTTTCTTCTTCGTGACTAAATCGGTCCCAACTGATTACTCTGAGATTGATGAAAAAAGTAACGCTTTGAATCTCAGTACAAATGAATTCGTCATAGATAATTTCAGTTCGAGAAAGAGAATTCAGAGAATTATTTTCTCATTCATTCAATTGGGATTCACGATATTTTTCGTGGTCTACCTAACGCTGATTGTGAAGATTAATATTCCACCAACATGGTGCGATATCTTGATTATCTATGATGCTCTGATGAACTGGTATCGGATAATGGTCATCCTTGAAAAATTTTATGATTTGATTGTGTCCGCTTTGCTTGTGAGACTTGCTTTTGAATCACTCTCCAATGATATCTATAAGAAAAATGAAGACGAATGGACAAGTGATATATTGAGTCTATATCGTGAAACCTACTTCAAAATTATCGAACTTACTACCGCAGTAAATCGAATTTGGGCATCTTATTTGGGATATCTCTACCCCCTGTTACCAATGATAGGTGTACTGTTTTTCTACTGGTTCCTCATCCAACCTAATCATCCAGCGCGAATTATTTTTTTGATTTCGATATCAGCAGGTATTTTCACAGTCTTTCATTTGATTAGCCGTAACTTGATAGCAATCAATGCTGAAGCAGCATCCATTTACGATCCCATATTCAGAACTACTCTATTCAATAAGAAAACGGAATACATCGTCGAGGTAAGTTGTCGTCGATTATCAAGCGAAATTCTTTCGATCGGCTACGGTTAAAGCTCCTACCTTCTCAATTTTCTCTCTCTTAGACACACATCTTCCTTGATCGAATCGGTCGTAATGATGTTGGTCTAACCATGAACAACATATTCATCATCAATTCGACTTGTCTGGCATCCATCATCACACTTGTCATTACTGTTGTCATAGCATTTCCATCTTGTCATGAAATGGTCAGAGAGAAACCCTTCAATTCCAGCAGCATGAGTGAAAGTCAAGTGCAAATTCGATATGTGAGAATTCCAAGGGTCAGTTTGTAAACTAATATTCCAGGAATCTTTATTTTGAAAATGACTACATCCATTTAAGGAATCTCTCATGCCTTTATTGAAAATTTCTTATTGTTCAGTTTTAATATCCATCAATTCATTATTCACTAAAAATCTCAATTTGCTTAGATATTGTTTTATTGTCCCTCATTCCGATTCATAAGATGTTCTGATCTCTATTCACGATATGAAGAACCCATCTCGTAATGATTAGATTGGATCTTTTTTCCCTTGGAACTGTCACATTTTTCCAAAGTGAAAAGCTCTCCAGTTTTCATCCAACTTTATGTTTCAGCATGGTCCTTTTATTTTTTATAACTCCCATTCCTATCACAGCATCGATGAATACTACTAATACTGCTAATACTGCTAATACTACTAATACTACTAATACTACATCCGAATATCAGGTTCACACTTTCCAAAAGTCTACGTGCTCTTCAATGAATGATTGTTTCGGATGTGTTGCCTTGGGTGAAGATCGACCTTTGTTCAACTGCCAGTGGGATGACGCAAAATGCACAAACTCTACTGAAAACTCACCGAAAAGCCCAGCAGATTGTATCTATATTGATAGTTTCAATTTCGAAGCTTTAAATGGTTTAGATGCAGCCGCTCTGATTATTCAGGTCATCGGTGTTCGCTTGAATAATGAACATAACGCGGTCTTCCTTCAAATGATCATCGGAGATGATTACTTCATTGATGAAAATCCTACAGAGCTAAAAGAAACAAGAGTTAGGTTCCTTATAAGCCCGAAAATCAAAGATCGTATTCAAAAAGATCCGAGCACAGTCTATCTGTTTATCGTGAATTCAGTTTTAAAAGCAAGAGCCAGAATTCCCTTGGATAAGACGAAAGGATGGTCTGCAACAACAATCATTATCGTCATTTCGGTTGTGGCTCTGGTGCTAATAGGTTTCATAGTCTTAATGTTTTGTAAGCGAAAGTGATCAGTTTATGAATAAAACCGAGAATTGTTTTTCCTAACGTGAACAAATTCTGAATAGTACCAAAGGGGCAAGTTAAATGGCTCAATCAAATGTATTCAACCGTGATTGCCATTTAACGGCGAATGAACTGTAACGAGCATCCTTCCAACCCGTAAAAGACGATAAAATTCTATAAACACTGACTACTAAGGCCCAAAACAATTTCCTCTTAAAAAATGTCTAGGCAAATTAGTATTTGATCCATACCTCGATTGAGTTCTTGAATTCAATAAAAATCAATGTTAATCTCAGGTGTTCCTATTATGTAATGTATATTTTATGGAGAAAACCGTTTCGAATAAATAAAAAGAGGAAGAGAACACCAGTAGATAAACGTTAAGTGTAGATTTTTCTCACCAATGTGATCAATAGATGACAGCCTTCTCCAGCCTTTTCTTTGCCTCACCTGCTTGATTACAAGGTAATCTTACAATTTTCATGGTCACAATCTGATATAAAATTCAGAATGAACGAAAAGCTCAAGAAATTATTGACTGAATCGAGCAGCAAGAATTCGAAAAAGACTGCTGTGTTGTGTTGTAATACGACCAAAGCCATGATTCAACTGGAAAGAGATCAGATGTCAGACAATCAATCGCCACTATCAAGATCAAAGGAACTTGGCTCCTCCATCATCTTCAGCACTGACTACAACAGCTTTCCCGTCTTTTTCCAATATTTTCAAACATCTACGTAAAAAGTTTGGATCCATACCATGAAATGGTTGAGAGCGTGTATCATCAGATAATATTACAGTCTTTTTCAGTGAATAAGATCGCCTTTTTCAGAATAGAACACTCTTCAGTACACTTTTTCGAAGAAATAGGGAACATCCTTGACTAATAATGCAACTGATTCTCAAAAAAAAACAAAATACTCTCTTCGAGGCGAAACAAAAAAATTCACAAGGAATTTAAACCACTGCCCAACACCAATCGGTGAGTGGAATCACTGGAGGGAAGAAGTTTATCAGTTTGTGCTGCTATAAATTCCAAGTGTCTATATTTTAATGAAGCAAAGGGGACTGCCTACGAAAACATGTAAGTTTTTTGATTACATCTGTACCTCAACTCACTCTTTGAATAATGTTGCAGTTGAAGATGGTATTCTATCATCAAAAGTAGTTACTGAAGCAAGAGCGTCACAACTATTATGGCTAAATGATGGAATGATGGGACGATTTATTTCATAAAATGTACAAAGACTGTTGATGTGGGCAGCATCAGCTACACACGAATGAATCAATTTATGATCCCATATTCAGAACTACTCTATTCAATAAGAAAACGGAATACATCTTCGAGGTAAGTTGTCGTCGATTATCAAGCGAAATTCTTTCGATCGGCTACGGTTAAAGCTCCTACCTTCTCAATTTTCTCTCTCTTAGACACACATCTTCCTTGATCGAATCGGTCGTAATGATGTTGGTCTAACCATGAACAACATATTCATCATCAATTCGACTTGTCTGGCATCCATCATCACACTTGTCATTACTGTTGTCATAGCATTTCCATCTTGTCATGAAATGGTCAGAGAGAAACCCTTCAATTCCAGTAGCATGAGTGAAAATTAAGTGCAAATTCGATATGTGAGAATTCCAAGGGTCAGTTTCTAAACTAATATTCCAGGAATCTTTATTTTGAAAATGACTAAATCCATTTAAGGAATCTCTCATGCCTTTATTGAAAATTTCTTATTGTTCAGTTTTAATATCCATCAATTCATTATTCACTAAAAATCTCAATTTGCTTAGATATTGTTTTATTGTCCCTCATTCCGATTCATAAGATGTTCTGATCTCTATTCACGATATGAAGAACCCATCTCGTAATGGTTAGACTGGATCTTCTCTCCCTTGGAACTGTCACATTTTTCCAAAGTGACAAGTTCTCCAGTTTTCATCAAACTTTATGTTTCAGCACGGTTCTTTTATTTTTTATTACTCCCATTCCTATCACAGCATCCATGAATACTACTAATACTACTCATACTACTAATACTACATCCAAAAATCAGGTTCACACTTCCCAAGGGTCCACGTGCCATTTCATGGTTGATTGTTTCGGATGTGTTGCATTGGGTGAAAATCAAGCTTCATTCAATTGCAAGTGGGATGACGAACGATGCACAAACTCTACTAAAAACTCACCGAATAGCCCAGCAGATTGTATCTATATTGATAGTTTCAACTTCGAAACTGTAAATGGTGCATTCATTCTAACTATTGAGGTCATCGGTGTTCGCTTAAATAATGATCACACACAGGTTATACTTGGAATGACCATCGGTGAAGATGATCACTACGTTGATGCAAAGCCTGTAGAGCAAAAAGAAACAAGAGTGAAGTTTCTTACAGATTCAAAAATCAAAAATTTTATTCAAAAAGATCCAAGCAAAGTCGTTCTGTTTATCATAAATTCAGTTTTAAATGCAAATGCCACAATTCGCTTGAGTAAGAAGACAGGATGGTCTGCAACAACAATCATTATCGTCGTTTCGGTTGTGGCTCTGGTGCTAATAGGTTTCATAGTCTTTATGTTTTGTAAGCGAAAGTGATCAGTTCATGAATAAAAGCGAGAACTGTTTTTCCTAACTTGAACAAATTCTGAATAGTACCAAAGGGGCAAGTTAAATGGCTCAATCAAATGCATTTAACCGTAATTAAAGGGTGCCATTCAACGGCGAACGAATTGTAACGAGCATCCTTCCAACCCGTAGAAGAGTATAAAATTCTATAAACACTGACTACTAAGGCCTAAAACAATTTTCCTTTATAAAATCGTTAGAGGTCTCTAGGCAAATTAGTATCTGATCCATATCTCGATTGAGTTCTTGAATTCAATAAAAATCGATGTTAATCTCAGATTTTCCTACAATGTGATGTATGGACAGAACTGTTCCGATTAAAGAGGAAAAGACCACAGTAAATAAACGTCTACTGTAGATGTTTCCCAATGTAATCAATTGAAGAGAGCCTTCTCCAGCCTTTTCTTTGCCTATGCTGCTTTAATACAGGGTAATTTCACAATTTTCATGGTCACAATTCGATATAAAATTCACAATTTGATACAGAATTCAGAATGAACGAAAAGCTCAAAAAATTATGCATAAATCGAGCAACAAGAATTCGAAAAAGACTATCCAAAGAAAATGTTGGGTGTTGTGATCAAAGCCATGAAATGTTACTGGAATAAGATCTGATGTCAGACAATCAATCGCCACCATTAGCATCAAAGAAACTTGACTCCTCCATCATCTTCAGCACTGACTATAACAGCTTTCCCGTCTTTTTCCAATATTTTCAAACATCTACGTAAAAAGTCTGGATCCATACCATGAAATGGTTGAGAGCGTGTATCATCAGATGATATTATTTCATAGAATGTGCAAACACTGTTGATGTGTCCAGTATCAGCTGCCCAAGAATGAATCATGTTGGCCCATTCCGATGGACTGTGCCACAACAAGTAACATTTTGTTTTATTTTTATCGATCCATTCGAGTTTACCTTTTTCCTTCATAAATTCCAAGACCTTTTCAAGAGATTCTTGATTTAATCCTCGTGAAATGGCTGGATTTTGGAAAGGTTGTTCATGTAGAGCACGTGAAACATCCAATTTGTATACTTTTTTACTTTCACAATATGCCAATATTAATGATGTCCATGCTTCCATTTGCACCTTACGTGTTTCATTATTTGGCTGAATTGTGAAAAAAGGTGGGAAATTGTATTGCCAATATTCACTCAAAATAGACATTTTCACAGTCACCAAAACAAATTAAAACTGTCAAGCTCAAATGATAATCACCGATAATCAGTGGCTGATTAATGATCACAACAAGAACAATGCAAATGATCACTTCAAGCAGCAACCTTTCTGAATGATTCGAATTTCCCGCTTCACCAGATGATTTAAAAAATCAAAACATTGCACAATGTTTGTCGATGAAAATAAGTTTCCTATGTAAACAAGATTAATGTGACAATTTTTGCATCTAATTGTACTAATTACCCGGTGTTTATATTTCGGTGACTTTGATGAGACTTTAATCTTTGATCCACATTATTCAAGATGGTCCACAATTGTGCAATGTATGGAGGGAAAATGATGTTACAAATCTCGTTCTGCTTGATAATGTTTATTTTCGATTAGATCCGTTGTTTATCTGTACTGAGTTGAATTGCTGTCGTGAATTTTGCAAACTATCAAATAAGATTTACACTTTTTTGCATTTGATCAATCATCTTCCTCATAAATCAGGTATGTCCTTCGCTTTCCACCTCTCTTTTAATTCTCTCTCATATTGACAACCCTCATGAAAACCTGTACTTTTTTCCACCTGCTCATGAGCAAAGATATTGGAATGATTATCACTTTCATGATGATTTTATTTTTCGAAATCCCGTTTTAACTTGTATACCTTCTTCTTGTCGTCCTTTCAGGAAAAAATAATATCAATGGTTGTCACCTGTACCTGATCCTCTGTGAGTGATATCCACAGAGAGTGGATATACTAGTCTCTCTTCTCTCTCTTCCTCTTTTTCTACTATCCTCTTTTCATCATTTTCAAACTTCAATCATTTGTAGTGGTGAATTGATTTAATCAGTCTTCATGATGCGTATTTTTCGAGCTATCAGTGCCAAAGTGTCATTGGCTGGTTCAATATCTAAAGTCAATCGAATTAATCTTCTTCGTCTCCGATCGGTGAATTATCAAGTAAACTATCATCGCTTCAACTCAAATATTACCTCCAGGTGAAGCTTTTGCAAAATTATTTCATTCGATTTTCAAGACTCATTTGATATGTGTCGACTTTAGGTCTTACGTTCATCCACTCGTATCTTATTCACAAGGTCTGAGTGCTCATCCCTGTGTTATTGATACAATCCCGACTCTCTTGGATCAACGAGCTGAGGAACGTAAGTAGTGTTTTGAATGAATTTCATTTTGCGATCAAATATTTTGACAATCCAATCAATATGTTCCACTTTTTTTCCAGGTGGAGACAAGGTTTGCCTGGTTTCACATTCCGAAGGCATAAAGAAAACTTTCAGAGAACTTCGTGATGATGCCAATAGGCTTGCAGGCTCACTTCACCATGAAATTGGTAAATAATAAATAGTCGTTGTAAATATTAACTTTCATTGTTTTACTAACCTCTATAATACATTTAGGCCTCAAAAAAGGTGACACAATTGGTATTTGGTCTCTCAATTCATCAATATGGGTCACAACAAAACTGGCTGCCGATATTCTGGGCACTGTTCAGGCCACCATCAATCCGTATTATAAAATTGAGGAACTTGCTTATGCAATCAAGCAATCGAAAATGAAAGTTCTCTTCATGCCAGGTCCTGGATCTTTATTTCAAAATTTCAATGATTTTGATGGCATTTTGAATGATCCAGCTCTCGCTTCCATGATAGAAGATGTAAGTTTGTGAACGAAAATATCACAATAAGCTCCATGACTGACATCACTCTTATAGAGCTGTTTAACAGACATCGTTTTTCTTGATGGCACGAAAAAAACCGATACAATCGGAAAACTGCGGATTCATTCAATACAAGAACTGACTTCAATGGAATACAAATCTCCTCCAGAGATACTTCAAGATCCTGATGATCCAAGTATATTGATGTACACATCGGTAAGTTGATTGATGTAACTGATGTTAATTCTTTAATAGAATGACAAATTCATCAATCAATTTCTAATAGGGAACGACTGGGAAACCGAAAGGCGCTCTGGTCAGCCAATACAGTATCATCAACAACTGCTATTTTGTCTCCAAGAGGCAAACTGAAATTTCTGATCAAGCCGTTGTCTGTTGTCCACTTCCCTTGTTCCATTCTTTCGCTCTTGTACATGGTCTTGTTTCATTTATCGTCAATGATGGAACCCTAGGTCAGTACGATTTATTGTTCATTGGATCCTGTATAACTTTTTTCCGTCTCTAGTTTTGAGTGGTAATCGTTTTGATCCAAGATCAGTAATCGAATCAATCATTCAGAATAAGTGTGATCTTCTGATTTGCACACCAACAATGGCCATAGATCTTTTGAGACTTGCAGAGCGTCGAGGAATCAAGCTTGACAGTTTGACAAGTAAGTTTCTGTACAACCCTCAAAATTTATGTCAATCAATCAAAAACTTAATGATTCTCATTTTTCCATCAAAGGTTGCGTTCTTGGCGGTGCTCTTGCTGATGTACAAATAATTAAGCGTTTGAGGTCGACTTTTCCATCACTGAAAACTCTCCTCAATGGATATGGAACCACAGAATTGAGTAAGTTTCTCTTCAAGGAGATTAAATTTCTTCGTATTGACAATTTCCTACTTTCGACCAGGTCCTTGTGCCACTATTGCAGGAAGCGAAGATTCGGAGGAAAATATTCTTCAAACAAATGGGCGAGCTTTGGATCACCTCGAGTGTAAAATTGTTGATCCATGGAAGCATAATATCGTCAAGCACGATGAGAAAGGTAAATTTATCAGAGTTCGAGACCAATTCTAGAATTTTGAATCGTTCTTTCCTTCTACTTAGGAGAACTGTGGGTTCGAGGCTGGGCAGTTATGTTGGAATATTTCAACGATGAAGAGAAGACAAAGGAAGCTATAACACCTGCACGCTGGTACAAGACAGGGTAATTTACTAATCATCTTCCGCTAATCGAGGTGAAAAAATACATTTTCCTCTTCCAGAGATATTGCAGTTATGAATAGTGAAGGTTTCATCACCATTGTTGGTCGTATCAAGGAGCTCATCATTAGAGGTGGTGAGAATATCTATCCAAAGGAGATTGAGAATTGCATCATGGAGCATCCGTCGGTTGCTGAAGCTTACGTAAGTTTCAAACTTCCCCTAGAATCAGTTGATTCTATCGAAATTGACTATCCTATAGGCTTTTGGAATCCCAGATGATCGTTTGGGAGAGGAAATTTGTGCTTGGATAAAACTCAAAGATGGTGCACCTGAAATTAGTTCTGATGAGATGAGAAACTATGTGAAGGAAAAGGTAATTTTTTCTCCCACGATAGTTGATATTTGTATTAAACAAGTGTTTATTTCTTTCAGATAACTTACTTCAAAGTGCCAAAATACATCTATTTTGTTAAAGAGTTTCCTCTCATGAATTCGCTCAAGGCTTCCAAATTGATAATGAAAGATATAACTCTGAAAGAGTTTCTCAAAAAGTCCTAAATTCTCCGAAATGAACAACCAAGATGAACATGCCATTATATTTCTTATAACTCTCAATAAAATCCTCTGAGGGGTGAGGTACTTTCGATGACAAATCTTATTGCTCAATCCTATTTTTTTTACTCATTTGATGATTTTACTCTGTGAATTTGTTCAAAAACTCTTGTATATGTATATTACTTCTAAGCTAATAAAATTGGCTCACTTGTGAAAAAATCATATGTGAAACTATGAGTTATATATAATTCGATTGTATAAATTCAGAATAACTCTTACTATGTCCAACGGAATGGCGAGCACTTCATGCACACTTTGAGAAGCCATTTTTTTATCAATTCGAGTATTTCTTCAACCTTTCACTGAAAATATTACTGCATATCGATTTATTCGATGAAACTTTTGTATGTTATCGAATAGAAAATGACTTTTTCTCAGCTCTGTTCAAATATAACGCCTCTTTATCAATTATGGATAGCTTGTGATCTGAGAGAAGGTGATATGACGATTCCAGTGAGAGGGTATACGATCTTTCCGAGGCTATTCAGAACAGATCTGAAGAGAAAATTCTTATCATTCAAATAGTCAATCATTGAAAATTAGTTTTCGAACAAATCATGTTGAATCATAAGCCTTCATCGAATTTGCTATAGTTTTTTCGCTCAATTTCCTTAGAGCATGGTTGTTCAAAGACAACTTTCTTGATTCAAGAGAAAATTCAAAAGATCAAATGAACAAAGAAAAAATCTCTCCATGATGAGAATAGAGAGAGAGAGAGAGAGAGAGAGAGAGAGAGAGAGAGAGAGAGAGAGAGAGAGAGAGAGAGAGAGAGAGAGAGAGAGAGAGAGAGAGAGAGAAAGCCCGGAAGAATCTTCGATGAATGTTCATGTTTGTGAAGAGTATAAGACATTTCACCCTAGCATTAATCTTATACACTTCCCTCTTTTCAGCTCATCATATTTGAAAACTTTTCTAAAGGATTTGCTACTCTTCACTCCTTTCATGCTTTTTCTTCCATAACATTGCCTCTTTTCTGTTGAATATTTCTTAAGCACTCCGCTTCCGAATACACCTGATATCATCACCTGTTGTTCTGTTTCAAAAGTTTGGTCAGAATATACATTAGCGTATAAAATTTGCTTCTTACTCCTTATTTCAGTGAGCGAAAATTTTCCGAAAAATCATGGATCTCCTGACGCCTGACCCTTTGACTACGTTACACCCTTCCTTCCACGATTCAAAGACAGTCTGTGGGTGTAATCAAAATTCACATTCGGAATTCCAACTACGGTTTTGTGTATATCAGCTTGCCACTGATTGGCTCTGAAAAATTTTCGAAATGTGAGAAATTATCCTTTTAGAGGTTGGAAGAATAGAATAGAATAAAAGAGTAAAAAAATGATTCACTTCTCCCCTCAAAAAATATTAGAGAATATTTTCGTTCTAAATCAAATAAAGACTTCCCGCTGGGAAGCGAAGCTGCAAGAAACCTAGAAATCTTCAATTGCAAAAAGAAACAGTGAACATTATACAAAAAAGCATCAAATTTTTGAAAAACTTCAGGAATTTTTAAAGTGTATTTTAAGATTGTATGAAAGTTTTCTGCCAAAAATCTGACTTATTTGTGAAATTAACAGAAAAAAAGACAATTTTTATAAAACTTGCTAACCATGGGGAGCATGATAATTTTGCGAAATTCCTTCGCGATTTCTATAAAAGTTGCGAAAAAGTTGCGAAAAAGTTGCAGATTTTCATTCGAGCGGGTTGTTAAGATTGATATTGCTTCTGATTGATACTTGTTTCATGAAAACAGTTCTATTCATATTCTAGTTAAATGAGGTTAGAAATACGATTCAATTTTTCGTCCAAAGACTATGGCTATGGAACTGATTAGAGTGTGAAGTTCGTCAACCTGATTCGAATCTCTGAAGAAACTGTTGACTTTTTCACCTTTATTGCAATTTTCACTCTCTCTCTCTTCTTTCCTGTTGATTTTTTTTCCACAAAGGAAAAGATGATAAAAGTAATGGATCATAGTCGATGAGCTCAAGCAGATCCCAATGAACCAAAAATATGTTCAGCTTTATTGATCAAGTTGGTTTTGTGTGGTTGATTTTCCCTTTTTCCACAAAAATCATCTCCACCAAGTGATGAACACTCCTTCAAGATCCACACACACACACACACAAGGTGCGGACGAATATATATATATTTCAAGTCACAATCGATTTTTCAAATTTGAAACCAGTTTGTTCTTTTCTCTCTTCTCTTAATGTAATTTATGGAGTCAATGTTCAACATCAGCCCACCAATTTGACAAAAATTGAGGAGCCAATAATTGTGAGCGTCAGTTGGCGAAGGTAACAGTTGCAGCATTCTGAGTCCATAGCAATCGGCTGATGATGGCGGGAAAGTGGTCTCAAGCGAAGAGAGACAGAGAGTGAGGTCTATGCGAAAAAAAGGTTCCATTAGACTTGTAAGGTATATGTGTCCCAGTGTAGCGAAACCGAATTGGGGGCGAGGAGAGAGAAGAGAGAGAGAATAAAGAAGAACGTAAAAGAAGTGGAAGCCGTGATTACATAAATAAATTCATTGGAACCATGTTTTACTCACACATAGTAGAAAATCATGCCCAATCCATTCTCCAGACGTATGATGTGTGTGTATAGCTTAAATACATTGAGCGTGTGAGGTCAAAAGCCGTTTACAAAGATGATAATCGCACGCCATAGTATATACGCACATGATAGAAAGAGAAGTGTATGAGAATAGATAATACATTTTCACATCGCTCATTTTGCTTGAGTTTTTACCTAGATTATTCAGTTCTTTTCAGCTTGATGTAAATTAGTTTACGAAGAGAGGGAAAGTTTGCATGAGGGTTCCCAAGAATTTACCTTTTCGGTTGTACGATTTTTTCCCATCTCTCTCTCTCTCTCTCTCTCTCTCTCTCTCTCTCTCTCTCTCTCTCTCTCTCTCTCTTTCTTTCTTTCTTTCTTTCTTTCTTTCTCTCTTTTAAGTGTACACACATTCACATCACTTTCTCGAGCAGTTTTTGTGTGTTTGGTTCCATCGTGCACAACAATCTTTCAGCTTTACTCTCACCCAAATCATATTTAACCGACATGATGAATAGCAGGAGTGAATATACAAGACTAGAGAATATATATATATACGTGTGGGTTTATGTATAAGGTGAAACATGTAACCATTAGACTCACGCTCCATGGAATTATGTGAGACCGCATTGATGAGATACAGTCATAGATGAATAACCTTGCCCGATGAATTCCAAAATTTTTTTCTCTTCCTTTTCGGTTACAAGTTGAATCAACACATAATAGATCTGATAGATCATTAATATCATTCTTTTCTGATTTGCTAATAGAAGTACAGGAGGAGAAAGTTCTTTTTTTACGGGTCGTGTTGCATGATCAGCATTCACACTGTCTATTGGGATTTTTTCTTATTGATGATGATTTCAATGGCTTTATTCTGATTATGCTTATTTTCTAGCACAATTTGGAATAATCGTGAAAATTTTTGGAGAATTTTTCACACACAATTCTCGAAATCGAATTGTGCATCACCTTCTCACATGTAAATACTCATGATATTTTTTGAGAGGCAAATCTAAAGGTCTCCATGATGCAGCTATGACTTTTTGGCCCCATTCGAACTATTTTGAAGATCCAAAAAGAACTTTCCTCATTGAATATTAGTCGAAAAGCTCTGTTGATGAATACATACCAAGGTAGGGAAAAGTAATGTGTCAGATTTTGACTATCTGTAAAAAAATGATGAAGGGCCTGGACTAGCTTCAATCTAAGTTATTTACATAGAAAAATTATTGAAGTTGGTTAGAAAAAAGATTGATTCCAAAATTCCGATTGAAATAGAAAAAAAATCGAAAATTTCCTTTAATGCAGCATTTTGAATTTTTTACGACCAAATTTTCGAAATTCTTGAAATTTTCGAAAACGACTAGGGTTATGTATAAGAAATTTCGCTAAAATGAAAATAACATACTGAAGATCAATTCAATAGAAAAGAGAATGATGAAATTCGCTTCATAATCGCAAAATCGAGCAACGTCAATCGAATGAAATGCTTGTTTTCCAATAACGCAAGCCTCTGTGTTAAAAGCCCATAGGCTTAACATGGGCTTAAAAAATTGAAATTTTGATGACCGCCTAAATTTTCGATT
The DNA here is from genome assembly GCA_003956705.1 of Brevipalpus yothersi. Taxonomy (NCBI): domain Eukaryota; kingdom Metazoa; phylum Arthropoda; class Arachnida; order Trombidiformes; family Tenuipalpidae; genus Brevipalpus; species Brevipalpus yothersi. Next base: position 85,515 of record QZCP01000312.1, read on the forward strand.
TATTTGTTTCTACTTGGAATTTCTGGATTAAATTTTTTTTCTCATCAAACTTCAATCATATATCTATTCAAATCTTCCAAATTAAAGCTAGTTCCCGTATCAGATCATTTTTTTCTAGGAGATCAAAATCTGGCACATTACTTTTCCCTACCTCGGTAGATGAAGATGAATTCTGCTCTGCAATTCATCATCCTAGCATCCAACATATTCGTTCCCTTGCTTCTTCGAATCCTTAATCTTCTCTGATGATTGTTTTTCTCTCTCATTCTTACCTTTTTCCGCCTCTTGTACACTAACCTCTTGTATATTTATATACTTTTCGGAAACCTATATCCATAACTAAATCCTCTACTTAACACCATTGTTCTCCTTTTATTTTTCCATCAAAAAAAGAGAAGTCTGCCCCTGCTTAACAGAATGGTCGAACAAATCAGAAAACGGTTATTCAATCCCTCTTCTTCAAGTTCACTTCCTTGTTATCCAATACCCATCTCATGGTGAATCAATGAATTGAGAAGCGATCAAGTGAGAAAACAGCTACTCCAGCATGTTATGTATGTATATACAAAAGCCAAAGTGTAGCCACTTGACGATGCATGATCCTCATCTTTCGGTCTCTCTCCTTCTACCTCCCCCAAATGGGCTCAAAAAAATCATCCTCCTTTTAGGCCATCTTGCTATTTCATTCTGTGCTTTTTTTTCCTCTCAACAGCTTCACCATCTATTCTTCAATTTGGGACAAACATTCGACATCCAATATATCCACAATCACACATACAAACACAGATCACAATCCATTTTGTGGCCATCAAGAAGGAGCAAAATTTTTGAGGTTACTTTGTTTGGCCATCAAAACACGATAATTCAAGTCAATATGTTGGACGAAGAATGATCAAGTTTTACCGTTACATACACAGCGAATGTTCGTGTATACGTTTGCAGAATGTGTATGTGTAAGCAGAGAATTCCTTTTGTGATGGATGGATGACTGCTTTGCAAGTATGCAGCTAATTTTGATGATGGTTCCTAAAAGTTTGTCACCAAAAAATGTTTTACTTCTTCTTCTTCTTCTTCTTTTTCTTTCTCATCTGAACAGTAGTGATAACAGTAGTTGTAACAGTAGTCTTTAAGTCAATGACGGGCTTGAATCATTTCATCATACACTACATGTACCCTACTCATCGAGTTGAGCTCTTTTTGGTCGGCAACTGTGAGGCTACTCAGTTTTTGGCCAACATATAGCTAGACTAGGTCATTCATCTTTGCATCTCCTGTTGCTTTAAATCTTTCCATCTTATTCTTATTCTTAACCCATCGTTTACCATACCTTTTTACCATTTACAATTGATTCATTGCCGCTTCTTCATCGTTTTCTTGTTATTCTTGATAATTGGTGCGAGAAAATAAAATCTTTCTCTTTCTTTCTTTTTCTCTCTCTTTCCGGATTAACGTCTACTTTTACTGGATAAAAATGAGAGAGAGAAAGAGAGAGAGAATATATGCATACATAACACGTTCACATTCTTTGCATAAATATATATATTCGTCTACACTGAAATGATAGAAACGATTTCTTCTCCTTTCCAAATCTTTCCAAATGAACGTATACAGCGGCAATTCACGCAAGAGATGCATCTGATGAAGAGCGGCTTTTCATGAATTTATCGTCAGAATACCGTTACATGAACAGTTTCTTCATTCAATATTCTCCAAAACGAATAGTTGAACACATATAAATATATTCAATAGGCATGTTCGGCCAGTTAACACATGAATGCTGAGGAGGCCCATTCATCTAGACTGATTCATTGTTATGCACAGCCTTAACATTAACCAGTAACCGTCTGGCCAATGTGGACCATTCTTTATGGAGGAGAATTGAAATTTGAAAGCGAAATATCTGAATATACGATCTTTACTTTCTGCTAAACGAATTGCTATACATGCATTTAAATGCATCTAATCCGTGTTTAGCATGATTGATTGAACTTGTGTATGCACTTTTTTCATACACTGTAACTACTACTACTGTTGCCTCACATACCATTGAAAACGTTCTCTATCTCTCTCGGCTGCCTCTTGTACATTATATATTATATTATATATTAGGCTACAAGTGCCACGAGACTTGACCTAACGGAACCACTGGTCAGTCAACTGGATGGTCAACAAGTTGTGCGGGCTACGTTTTTGTGCGATAGAGAGAGAGAGAGAGAGAGAGAGAGAGAGAGAGAGAGAGAGAGAGAGAGAGAGAGAGAAAGAAGAAAAAATGTGACCTCTGAGACTGGGTGCAAGGCAGGTCATGGGTTGCATTCACTTGTAACATCCTGGAACTATGTAATGAATGCCAAGTTTTTACACGATCAAAACTGTGGGTCAACAAGTTACAATGAACTCAGCCTATGAATCGAAGTACGGGTCTCTTCAGCTGCCCAGTGGTCAGCACTTTTGAAGCTAACCAGCACAGACATTTTTTGAGTTTCTGAGTTTAGAAAAATTCATGGGAGACTTAATCTGAACTGGTATATACCAGGTGACAGCAAAAAATCAAGTTAAATCAAATAAAGAAAATGGATTAGAACAATTGATCTGAATTCCGTTATGAACACCCCCAATGTGCTATGGAATGTGGTCAAAGTAAACAAAGTATTGACATATTTCCGATCAAGTGAAAACCAATATCTTCTAATGATGGCGATATTGTTCATTGTTAATTGTAGAGGGAGAGAAAAAAAAACAGTATACCAGTTAATTTTGATACCGGTTTGATATTCGGTAAATGGTCATCCAGAGCATGGTTTTTCGACGACATGGAATGTTCAATTGTTTTTCTCAAAGTGATAACAGCACGTCTGTATGATGTAATCTGATTATATTTCCGAGAGAGAGAGAGAGAGAGAGAGAGAGAGAGAGAGAGAAAAGGTCCCAAGTTGGTGAGCAAAAGTTTTTCGGAAACAAGTTCCCTTACTAACCAAACGTTTTTGAATCTCTCCTCCAAAATACGCTTGCCTCAAACTTTGGCCCGCTCACTTGCTCTCTCTCTCTCTCTCTCTCTCTCTCTTTCTCTCTCTTTTCTCTCTCTTGTCTCTCTCTCTTGAGCCACCAATTTTATCATGATTTCTCACCTTTAAACCCAATGATCTACTCATTCCGAATACTGACCGCATGAAGTCAACATTCGAAGTGGCAACCGTTTTTTTTCGCGCACACTATTCATCATCATGTATCTACTTTCGAATCTTGTGTCCTTTTTTTCACGGTCAACATGACGCTAAATAGTGGTAAATGGTAGTTGTAGTAACAGTAGTTGTGAATCGAACCAAAATTGCCGCTAAGTGTACCCGTGATTTTTTTTGGTGAACGTTTATTTTGAATGTCAAATTATTTTAAGATATTCTGAGATGATGATCATGTTCCAATCGATTTTTTGTGCACCTTCACCAATACGATTACGTGCTATGGACATGCGACTTCGATTGTCAATATCTTTTACATCCTTTTGATTATCATCATCAATTGTGTCCCACTGTGTCCCATTGAACTCTTTTCATCTTCACATCTGTGTGTGTACATCATATTTTGTCTATCTCAATGGAATCTTCATCACCTCAAACCACCAAGAACGGTGTAATGACCACAAATGGGCCAGGAACAACGATTGCAATCGGAAATGGCTCATCCAATGTATATCCACAACATTATTCAATCCCACCGCCTCATGCTCATAGTCTAATAAGTAAGCAAAAGCAACAGTCAAAACGTGATCTTTCCGGTACACTATTGTACACTAATGAAACCGAAATCAAAGCCCACGAATGTTCCAGTCCAGAGTCAACGTATATGGACTCAACAGCCGAGATTCCCAATCATGCCAACAATAAGATTGTCATCGAAGATGATCACAAAATTAAGTTCACCAAAACGGAAGGCTTCACGCCGTCCACCTGTATATGTGTTTTGATTGCCATTCTTTTAATCTCAATCGGTGCTTCCTCTGGAATTTATTATGGATGTGAGTTTTGTGTGGATGATTTATCATCATCTGTTTTTTTCGATTCTTCACTTCCAAACAAGTCATCATTTTTCTTGATTCTAATGTGATCATGTTTTTCTTCTCCTCTTTTCCCTCGAATTTTGAATTCACAGTGCGCTCTTACGAAGGAACACTTTTGAAAGGTAAATGATACTAATTATCTGAGCCCGTGTATGCATGATAATTCTATCGCTTGAGCTCTCAATTGTTCCACTGTTTCTATCAAATTTATTATCATCTTTCGACACGAAAGATATTTTCGATCAAGAGGAGCTTTGAGTAAAATTGCATCGATCGAATTGCATCACATGTATCTCGGAAATTGTCCAAACATAACGGATCATTTTTATTTTTTACCATACTAATTCTTTCCAAATTTTCAAAACAATTCTTGATACTATTATTGCTGTCTGATCGAATATATCCTGAAAGTGGATATTTTTCCTGTCTAATTCTCTCTCTCCCTCTTTCCCTTGAGACTAGAAAAGATTGTCTCCCAATCATTCATTCTTCTTTTCTCTTCATCCATTTTCTATCGCTTACTTACTTTTGTTTATTCCATTCAATCTTACCTCTCTCTCTATAAGCTTCCAAAAAAAAGATAATCATCTATTCCCGATGGAAAATGGCTTTCCCGCTCGCACACACATATGAGCACACACATTCAGCCAAGAGTAACAGTCCACATTCAGCATCGAATTAGAGCAGCTTCCGTATGACCATTACCGTTTAAATCTGAATTTTTCACTACTATTTAAGATGCTCTCTTTCTCTTCTTTCTCTCTCTCTCTCTCTCTCTCTCTCTCTCTCATCTTGTCTATTATCTTTTCCTTCTTAACTTTCTTCATGATGATCAGTAGTACATCTCTCACAACTTTTTGCCAGCTCTTCTTCCTCAACTGACCTCTTTTACCGAAAAAAATGCTCATTATGTGTAAGGTGCCCAAGCTTCTAGCCATGATCATCATCATCTTGTCAACAATTGTCAGTATGGTTCCTTGATTATACTGAGTAGCCTTTAAGAGCAATAAATGAATGTATATAAATGTATTCAATGTGAGTGAAACTATTATTAGAACAAAACTCTAGAATCAGTGAAACTGATTTCCACTTCAATCAGGGGTGATATTATTATTATTCTGTTCTGTGTGCTATATTTTGAGAGGAGTTTACAGTGATAAGTTTGTGGAATGCTAATCTGCCGGGAATAAAGTAGTACATTTCAGATTTTAATTTATCAGATACTCTTGACATTGCTCCTATTTGGGGTATATATTATTTCGAATACATTAATATTCAAGATGATATATCAGATCAACTGTTTCACTTATGTTTGCAGTTCGGATGAGCAACCATGCAGAGAGAGTGAGATTTAGTTATTTTTTGAATAGTGAAGAATCATCTCTCCATCATTTGTACCTTGAGGCTATAAGACATAGTATTTATGAAAATTACTCAGATGAGCTAATTGTGGCCCATAATATGCTCAAAATTCAAGCAAAAGTTCACAACAGCATTTTTTTCAAGTTAACAATGAAATGTGCAAAATTAGCTTCCTCCAAACGAATGCATATAATGAGCAATCATCATCATGAGCAATCAAACAAACAAATACAACTGAAAATTTTTTCCGCAATTTTTGAGGGAAAGAAAATCTTTGTAAATTTTTCTCTCTTTGAAATCTATTGAGTTGAAAATCTTTCAAAAATTTGAGAAAAAAGCGAATCAATTTTGAAAGTTGAGAAATTTTGTGCAAATTATTCCCTACCTATCATTGAATATCAGATATTCCATTCATCTTCCTTTCTGTGAAAGTTAATAACACTTATATTAGACGCTTATTATTTTGCTCTCAAAATACTAGCTCATTCTTCAATTGACGCCTTTATGATTCAACTAATGTTAATAATGAGTAACCAAAAAAATTCCATTTTCCAACCCAACATCCATTGATACATATATATATATATACCCTTTAGTCCTCAGATTTTATTACGATTTTGAAACGTGTACATAGCTAGTACAGATCATCTTGAATCACGCCACTGAGAGATCCTTTTCATCTTGACCTTTGTACCATCATGTTTGTGGTTATATATCGTGATCCGTCATCCATCTCTCTTCTCTTCTCTTCTCTTTTTCTTCTCCTTCTTCTTCTTCCTTTTTTCTCTCCACAAAATTTTCAAATTCAACTTTGGGTGCATGTGAGTGACTTGGACTGTTGATAGAGCTCTACCATTCTTTGCCCATCTCTCTCTCTCTCTCTCTCTCTCTCTCTCTCTCTCTCTCTCTCTCTTCTTCATCCGATTCAATATTTTTCCACGCTTGTTACACCTTATGAGAAGAGAATGGAAGAGGAGGTGTTGGTGAAGTCAGAAGATGATCTGCCGGTGTGGCTTGGGGAAGACACCGAGAGAGGTATATATATACTGAGAATTTGAGCATAAAAATCGGAGAAAAAAAGAGAAGCTGCGAAGATGGATAGCTGAATGGATTGTAGGATGGTGGAAGAAGAGAATGAAATACGATTAAAATGGGGATAGAAGCTGAAAATGATGTATCATCAGAAGAACACCATAGGAGAAAGTCAATTTCAATTGATCGCTTGAGTTCAGTTCACCGCATGTTAGAAACATTTTTTTCGATCATCTCTCTCTCTCTCTCTCTCTCTCTCTCTCTTTGAAATTTTTTATTTCCAATATAGAAGATTCATCATCAATCGGTGAGATTTAACACGTGTGAGGATGTGACAATTTTGATTCAAAATTTTGTTCCACTTATAAACTGATCGGTTATCGCTGACTATCCTTATGGATTCATTTTGACTGTCAATTGATGGGGAAAAATTTTCCGTAAGCCATTAAGTTTCATCACATTTTCATTAATTGGAATGATAATCAATCAATTGGATGCATAACGTTAATATTAAAGTATTTGAAAGCTATCTTGAAATTGAGAATTTTATGGAAAGTTCAAATCCTCATCCTGTGAGGGATTGTATCAATCAGGAAGGTGGAAGTCATTTCAAATTCATCAGATGATCTGCTCTTGATTCAATTATATATCACACCATAAGTTCACAAATCATTGGCTCTCAGTATGATCCAATTTTCTAAAGTCAGTTACAAAATACAATTGAGGTTATCTGTACAATGAGCTAGATTAAAATCCAAGAATAGAGAGAAAGTTTGTGAAAATTGCTCTGAATTCACAAACCAGCGGTTATCATATGGCCAGAAAATCACCAAAATTAGAAGTTAAGTTAATTTCAGCATGATAGAGCACGAACACATACCATGCATACAGATACATGGTATCTATCATCCATTCTCCGAAAAAATATGATGCTCGATATTCTAATCTTCATCCACCCACCAATGCGTGCTAGCCAATAAAATAGCGCACGGACTTGAACGCATGTAGCCCGGTGAAACATGATCAAAAATTGCCCGGATGAGGTAATCTAGCGGTCAATATACGCACGAAACATGCATGCTAAACCGTATCGTATCATGTGTGTGTGATATGAAATTTTTCTTTCCAAAAAAGTTCAAGTGAATACAGCTAAGGGATCATCTTTTCATGACCATCACCGCATCTTTTATTCTTCTTTTCACCACACAATCCATCCTCCACAGCGTGATATATACAATCAAATATTCAGCATAATGCTCTCTCTCTCTCTCTTTCTCTCTCTCTCTCTCTCTCTCTCTCTCTCTCTCTCTCTCTCTTCATCTTAGATTAGATCAGAACACGACTTTCGAGAGAGAAAGAGAAAAAACAAATCTCATCAAAAGTCCGTCATCATAGTCGATTCTATCTTGTGTATTGCCCTCATTTGTGTTTCAATCCAATGATTATGATCTCTTCATCATGTGCGATCTTTTACAGCTTCCCATATCGTATGATTATAAATGCATTCGATTGATGAGAATTTAGTTCAATGAATCTTCATCAAACATTACAAAGCACACACACGTGTTTTGATGAGCTCTCTTTAAATGCGATATTACATGCATTTTGAATAGTGTTATTTTTTTGTTTTATTTTTTTTTCTACATTCTCTCATGTTGATAACCTTTTCGCACATCGTTTTGTTTTAATTACAGATCAAGTTTTCAAAGGTCAATTCACGGTGACCAGAGGTGATTCGTACAATACGAAATATGAAAAGCGATCATCTGAAGAATTCAGAGAGACTGCAAAATTGTATAAAGATCGTCTGGATACACTGTATTCAGATTCACGATTGAGTAAAGCATTTAAGAGATCGGAAATAATTGCACTCGAAAAAACTCCTAAACAAGGTTCCGATGATCTCGTAGTTCATTTTAATCTCATATTTTCGCCATTAAGTCGACCATCCATTGGACCGGTGGATGTGTACATGGTACTTGGTGAAGAAGTATCAAGTCCACGAAAGAAAGCGATGAAAAATATAACTATAGATCAAAATTCGATTGATGTTCGAGAACGAAAATCGGAAGGACATCGTCGAGGTCTATTTTACACATCATCATCAAGTTTTCCGGCAAGTGCCCAGTTTCTAGAGAATCCCGATCCATGGGAGTCCAGAACACAATTCCCTGGTCTTCTGGAAGGTCTCAGCACGGAAGCAACACCACCACCAAGACGTTGTGCCCGAATAGGTCTTCCATTTTGCTCAGTTTTACCCTACAATTACACTTCATATCCAAATATTGTTGGCCATTGGAATGTATCCTCATTGGAAGAAGATTTTGTGGCTTTTCGACAGATTGTGGATGCTGAATGTTATCCATTGGCACGTGAATTTGTGTGCCGCTTGGTACAGCCTGAATGTGAAGAGGACACCATGATATGGCCATGCCGTGATTTTTGTGAAGATTTCCATCGATCATGTAAAGATTGGATTCCCAAAAAGTGGGCCTCCAAGATGAAGTGTAAACGATTTCCGGCTAAAGATGGTGTATTGGATGAGACCAATGATGGGGATGAAGAGTATGAGGATGATACTATCAATGATGAGGCAAGCATAAGGTGAGTTGAAGCGATTTCAGATCAATTCAAGCGATCAGTGACCAAAATATAACCCTATTGTTTTTCAATCTAATTTCTCAAAATCTCTTCCGCTCAACATTTTTTTCTCGATTACAATTGCTCATGAAGCGTTTCATGTCATGTTAAGTTTGCCATTTCAAATCATATAGATCACCTCTCTGGGCGATAAATCATTTCATCCTTTTTCATACAACATCTTACTCTATACTAGATGAAAAATTTGAGTCTGACGAAAGAGAAAGAATTTTATCCTGGCTAAAGTCACAATCTCAATTAACAGATTATGTGAAATTTCATCACTCTCAGAACAATTTTTGTCAGGTCATTGAGAATTAAAAAGACACTAATGAATGTTGACAGTAATCAAACATTTTGGGAGGTTGACTATTAACTTAAAATGTTGGTAAATTTCCAGTATAAGTCTGAAATCACTTGTCGATAGATACAGTATTAGTTTGATATTATAGTGAAATCAGTTCTCACATCGAAATCATCATTTATCCTTCCTTTTCATGATCTATTTGATGAATCCAAGAATCAATTTCCTCTGAGCAAAAGGAGGTACAGTTAGGAGGAGAGCATAATTGAGCCATCATATATGATCGACTGAAATCAGTGAGCTTTAAAAATTCCTTTAACAATGGTCAATTTCTTGGATAGTTTGATAGCTCATCGCCCACAAGAGTAAGCTCAATTTGCTCTACTTCCGTCAAAATTATCGCTGCCTCCACATCACTTTGAGAATGAAAAATTTGAACACTCCTCTCTCATGATTCCATTTTCAGGGCCATGATGAGAACTATGATTAGTAATTTGCTCCACAATTTCATACTCCAGAAAATCGCCATTCGATAGTGTCGAATTTTCAATTTTCTTCTTATATGAATAGCATCACTCCCCAGCATGATGTCTTCGCGGAAGACAGACTCACCTGTGTGTGAATTGATCGCCAAGCCATCAAAAAGTTAGACAGAAGTTCAATTGATTCAAGTACAGGCCACATGAAAAGCTCTTTTCATGAAAAGCTGTAAATCACGGATATATCACCTAGCTTTGATGGACAATTTCAATCTCATCCGCTATTGATCATCATTATAGTTGTGTGTGTGTGAATGGCTTGCAAGCTGATTGGAAAGTTGAGAGATTGCATTGCAAAACTTCACAAGATGATGAGAAGAAGAGAGAAAACAAATTAGAATTGTTCTGCTTCTGTATAGCCTTCTTGTCAACAGGTTAACGATGATGAAAAGTGTCCAAATGTTAGATGATGAATTTTTTTGATTTCCATGAACTTTGTCAATCAGACTTTGTAATTTGTTGATAAACGTTTGATTAGTGTGGCATGAATAGTGTCCATTGAAGCAGAATAGTATTCAATATATTCGGAATTTTTATTGTTTCTTCCATTGCTGCTCTCAAATTTTGCTTTTTCAATATATTCAATCCAATATTTTCACTGCTATAAATCTGATCATAAAATTTGATACTTTAGTCATCGGGAACTATGATGTTTGGAATCTCAGTTTTCTGTGAACCATAAGGCTACAATCTCACTTTATTCACACTCGGCAGTAAGAATGCTTGGATCCGCTTAATTCATCTTTTCTCAAGTTACAAGTAAACATATTTAAAGAATGCTGAAGATCTGTATGATTCCAAGCGAGAATGACAATCGTGTCAGGAGTTGTTAAGTATGAAAGGTTAAATTCAATCCCGGCAGCTTTGCAACTGGTCCGTTTCTTCCCTGATCGAGATCAAAGTAGTAGAATAGCCATTTCAAAAGATATATGTAGTTGATTTTGGTTATCTAGATTTTTATTGTAATCAACAATCAAAGTGCACACACTGTATCACCTGCCGAAAAGAAAGGTTCAATAGCATCAGCAAAATGGTAATTTCTTTCGATTTCCATGGAAGAGTTGTTTTCACTTGACTTTGGTATGCAAAAAAAAGTTTGTGAGCATTTGAATGTTATCCTTTTAGTGAACTTTTTCTAATCCAAGATCACGATTTTTTTTTCTTCACAAAAAATTCTCAAAGTTATCAAAATCATCACCTTGCTCTTCAACTTGTTAATAACTTCAAAGTGTGAAATACTTGTGGGAACTTTGGCTAATTCCAAGGTTGATATTAATACAAGATTCAAAACTTCATGAATTGTTCCGAGATCAAATAATCGATGATTGAGCATCTAACTGAGCTTTGGAATTTGATGAAAACTCACACCTTTCCCACGAACTTTTCCAACAAAAAATGATTTTCAGACTTCAATCATAGAAAACTAAATTCGTTATATTTAAGATATATTTTAGAAGGAAGAAGAATGATTGATTTGAAAAAATTGGTCAATACTATTGAATGAAAGAAGAGATGGAAATTAGTCTTGGTCAACAATGTTCAATACAAATAAGATGATAAAATTTGTTTATTTACAAATTTGATTGCAATTGAGGTGAATTAGGTGTTAAAATAGCCCTCATTAACCTCAAATACTCGTTTAACAATAACTTTCATCTCTCACTTAGTATTTGAAATTTTTTCTTCACGTAGACAAGACGTTAGAAAGAAACAAAAGTTTCTCATCCATGAGAACTAAGTCAAGTTGCTATAATGGATGCAAGTAATCTAGCTACATGTTGAATGTTAAGTTTCCGTTACATTAGCTGAAACAAATGCCATGACATTTTAGAAAAGTGTTTCTATTATAGAGCCACTTAAGTAACCCCTTATCTTGAGAACTCTTTCAAATTAGGGTGCTTATATATTCAAGATGAGTTCTCTCCAGCCATCACTCAAAGAATTAGCACTATCAATCGATAATGTTTTTTTTCATACATCTTGGTCTGATCAATAACGATAAATCCTTATTGAGCACTAATTCTGATGAATATTTCGCAACAGATATGAGATTATTCCTGGATCACGAAGTCAGCGACGAAAACCTCGAAAATGTCGACCCAAACCTGGATGCATAAATGAGCTGAAAATGAGAAGTCGCAATCATCACATTTGTGATTCAGTTATCGATTGTCAGGATGGATCAGATGAATTCACATGTGATTATTGTTCAAGTGGTCATCAGAAAGATATCAAAAAATCGAGTGAATCATTCTTCTGTGGCAATGGACAGTGTATAGGCTCACATCGTCGATGTGATGCTGTGTATGATTGTAACAATAATTTCGATGAGAAAGGTTGCTTCTTTCTGTCTTCATCAAATGAATACACTTTACCACCTTATGGTACCGGGGTGAAGACTGGCTGGCATTCGTATTTGTCACAGGGAATACTTTTCTCAATGTACATGGGAAGACCCCATAAAGTATGTGCCTACACATTTCTGAATACAACAATTCCTTTGATTCGCAAAAGTTCAGCTCTTCATACAATGGCTTCAAAGGTGTGCAAACAATTAGGATTCCGGTGAGTTTCTAATTGTGCCCAAAAGAATGTTCTATTCACAATCAAAATGGTACTAATTTGAGATGTCTCATTTATCTCATTATCAGAGATGCCTTAAAAGTGGAACCCCGAAGTGATGCTTCTCAAAATCATCCTTATGTACAAGTTAACAGTATTAAAGAGGACTTAATAAGGTCAGTAATTACTGGAAATGTCCACAAATAGTGTCAAATCTTGACCATTGTTGATGAGTCTTGTTTAATTAAATTACGACTTGCCCCAAAATTTTCACTCTACTCTCATTCCTCTATTGATTTGAGAAATAAAACTCTCTGATGAATGATTATATTGATAGGAAATCGAATCGAATTTTTATGAGAATTAGTTGATTCGTTCCGTTAATTTTTTCAAATTCAGATGAAAAAAAAAATCTTCACTCTTAGTATGAGTATTTCAAATTTTATTCTTCATCTCTTTTTATTTTATCTGGTGACCTAATTAAACACCATCATCACCATTACACTTGCCTTTATGACTATTAAATTACATGAAATTATCTTCCATCTCACTAATCTTTCATCTTTTTTTATTCACACTATCCACATACACATACACATTCGTATATGTACGTATTAATGCAGTGTTGAAGATGTTCCGTGCACAAGTCGTCAAACAATCCATGTGATATGTAGTCATCTTGAGTGTGGCCATAATCCGGCATTCAGTGCACCAGAGAAGCGAATTGAATCGGAAAAGAGTAGAACAAGCATCGATCCTGAGGATCCCAAGGATGGTGACGGTGGACTGTATCATGCATTCGATGGAGATTGGCCATGGCATGCTTTTCTCACCAAGAATGCGGATTATTCATGTGATGCAATTTTAATTGATGATGAATGGATACTAACGTCAACCAATTGTTTCGAGGAAATCAGCTCAAAGGTCAACCACAATACTGACCATCATTCAAGTTCCTACATTACACCATCGTTTGACTCATCTTCCGTATCTTCGGCCACACTTGATGAGCCCAGCAAGTGGCAGATCACTTTGGGCTCTGTCCGGTTGGTAATGAAATCACCTCTACACACTCAGGAACGTTCGGTTACCGCACTAATGAATTCATCGGCTGTTGACCAACTTAATTTGTCCATCGTTCGTCTTAGTAAGCCAGTGAATACATCCGATTACGTCAGACCAGTGTGTTTACCAGAGCAAGAAGAGAGTATTTTCAAAACACTATCAACCGCCGACTGTTATTCCACATTCTGGGATATCAAAAAAGACCGATTACTATTTGCCCGGGCCATACTTGTGGACTCAAGTGAATGTAAGTTTTATTTTGGAAAATATGACCAGTACATGTATCATATGATATTTCGAATTTTAGCTTGGCATCTTAATTCGCGGTAGCAACTTAGATGATCTGTCAGAAAAAGTTATCGAAGTAATGCTAAGCTGACCACATGCATGATAATGATTCGGAATCAAATTATCGAGAATTTTTTCTTTTCTCTCTCGTTTTCATTCGTTTTTTTTCCTGCTACTACTACAACCATTGTTGCTCTTGTTGTTGTTGTTTCAGGCATAAATTATGATGATGATTTGGTCAGTCGTAAGCGTGAAAATCATTGGTGTGTCAAGTTAACTCGCACTGAGAGTGAGAACAGATTGGATCGAATTAATGGCTGCCCTGGATGTGGTCTACCGGGCAGGCCACTTTATTGTAACTTTTCTCACAATCAGCCTCGATGGTATTTAGTGGGAATTGAGTCAAGTTCTAATGCAGCTGAAAGACATCATCGGCAACGCTCGGCCAAAGCAACCTACTGGTACAGTAAAGTTTCCTTAGCCACTCAATGGGTTCACAAGGTGATCGCCTCTTTCCGGGATTCTTCTAATGATTCAAGTTATATAATTTAGAAAAATCTCGTGTGAAATTGGGTGACTAAGAATGTAATGTTCAATGGGAAAGTATGTTGTAAATTTTTTTTTCTTTCACTACAGAACAGCTTGTGAAATCTTTTTAATCGATAAAATAAACTATTGTCTTACAAGAAGATGAAGTGTCCCAAAAAAGAGTAAAATTGGAGCATTTGTCTGATGGAATTTCGAAATTGTAAAAAATTTCAACACAGAGAATGATCGAATTCCACTTTCATTTCATTGTGTATGAGTCTGAAGATGACCGAAAATTGGATTGTATTGCAAAAACGTGGAATTCTAACTGTGAGGTAATTGATACAGTTTTGCATATCTTAGTCAAACCTGAGAAATGAATCGCTTGGCGTGGAGATTAGAGAACATTCAGGATGGGTTGTTTCTCTGGTAATGCGGATTCATTTCTGAATCTTCTTCGATCTCAAAGTCTGGGTCTTCAAATAGAGATTTAAATCGCTCATCTTTCAGGAGAAGCATACTAGACTTGACTTTTTGGTTTCTCTCTTTGGAGACTTCCATTTCCATGAGTTTTCGAGCAAGATCCTTATTGACTTTGGGTAGCTGACTTTCCAATCGAACTCTGTCACTCGATTTTTCCTCCATAGCTTGCTTGATTTTCTTCTTCTTATATTCCTCATAGGCAAATGGATTTGATACAGCTTTAGCTTTGTTATACAAACGATGATCCATGAAGAAACCATGCATATAAGCCCGGAGAAGATTTGTTCCTATTAAATGTACTAGGCCAAGTTGCTCCAAGTCTTTAACGGTGACAAACTTATAATCATCATATATTGAGTCTTCCTGATTTTCTTCTAATTCTTCCACAATAGAATCTAGGAATGAGCACCATTTAGGAGCAGATCCAAGACTTGGTATAAAAAAACTCTGCACTTTCTTGTCTTCACATGCTACGAAAAACATTCCAGTGTCGGGTACCAGGCACAAATCATTCATATCATGCTGTGTTTGAATTGATGTGTAAGGTTTGCCTCCTTCTCTTCCCCAAATTTTGACGATTTTTTGATCCATCGAGAAAACCAAGTCCGTTTCAGAATGGAATTCGATTCTCTTTATAGGCAAACCATACATGTGATCTTTGGAGAGATAAGGCTTATTTGTTCTGATATCATAAAGGAGTATGACTCCGAGTTCTGTACCCACACCTAAATTGATTCCATCTTTGAATGCTAAAGAGCGAACCCCAGGAATTCCTGAAAGACAATATGATAAGTGAGAAGATTTTCCTAAGATTGAATAAGATTAGAACTTACCTTCAGACTCAGCAGTTAATGAGGGTAAAGCGCAGTCCAATGAGCCAACTCGCTCTCGAACTCGCGGATCCCAAGCTTCAATTTGACCATCAGAGGAACCACAAACAATAAGATTGTGGAAAGGATTGATTTTGATTGCATTATAACAAGTCGAATTACCTTGAAATGGAGCTAAAAATTGTCCCTTTTCTAAATTTAAGCGGACTATATCACTAGTATCACCGACAAAAAATAGATCACAACTTGCTTTATGATAGTCCAGATCACGTCCAAATTTCGGTATTCTCAATCGATAATATCGTCCCGCTTGAGAATGAAATTCAACGTAACGATCACAAAATAGTAGAACAATTTTACTATAATCTTCTGATAGAATATGAAATTTTATCACTTCAGAATCAAAGCATCGTTCAAATTTCATCGATAAATCTTTAGTATCATAACACCGTATTCTTGGCTTATATACACCACTGGTTATGATATACTGGCCATCAGGCGATAGTTTCACATTATTACACACTTGAGGCATTTCAAAATCTTGAATTAACTCTATTCGCCGCTTAAGCTCCGGCTCTTTCTTCAACAATTGTCTCTTCTTACGATCAGATAACCAATCGGGCACTGGTTTACCGCAACTTAGATTGTAAATTTTAACGTTATTAATGTTTGTTATCTCCATAATTTTTCGCGCCTCTCTACAGTTATTAAACTCGGAAAACAAACCACGAAAACCAACTCCAGCAAGAAGCCCAAGCCACACACACACGTCCAAGATGTGAATAATAATCAATCAGCTGTAGCACTTGGAATATATCATCTTTACATATACACAAACATGATTTTGATTAATTTAATTTAGTTTGATTTGGTTTGGTTTGGTTTATTAATCAACCGGCTTCATACATACACATGTGTCCATGTTTTCAAAACGTGTTAGTGAAGCTTGATATGCTTACAGATGGCAGCTGCTCTGTTTAGAAAACTTTTAGAATTTTTGTAGAATTTCGAAGGAAGAAAAATTCTTTTCGAAACTGAAAAAAGGAAACGTTTTTGATGAAAATTTTTCGAAAGTTGATGGAAGAGCTTCATTTTTTATGATCAAATTGATTGTTAATCATAAAAGTTGTGGAGATTTGATTTGTGTTGAGTGGACATAAGTGGTACGTTTGGTGGGTGTTGTGGTGAAGTGTGAACGACTTCGTTGGACGAGTGTTAGGTGAAGTGAACAACTCAATTTTGGTGATAAACTTACGATTTATTGGATTACGGTTGATCATGGCTGATAAGGCTGATAAAATTATGAAAGCTGTGTATGACTTCATGTTGAAACACAATCGGCCATATAGTTTGAATGAAATTCAAAATCATACAAGAGAAGGAAAGACCGGCATCACCAAAGCTTTGGGATCACTTGTTGAGGAGGGAAAAATTATTGAGAAAACGTACGGAAAACAAAAGATATACTACATGAATCAAGATTTGTTGGAAGTCGCAAGTGATGACGAATTATCGAAAGTAAAAGAGGAATTGAAGATACTCGATAAAAAAGTGAAAGAATTGACTAAAACTCATAAAGAATTGGAGGATAACATCAAGAATATCAATTCTCTTCCATCGATGGCTGAGCTCAATCAAAAAGAACAGAAACTCAATCAGGAGATTGAAAGCTACCGAGATGATCCCTCTCAAAACACTGAAATCACTTATGATATAGCTGAGTTTGAAAAAATTAAGACCATCGATCGTAGAGTTAAGGCCGAGCTAAGAAAAAGGAAATCCATCGTTGAAGAAGCCCTCGATATGATATTAGATCACTGTGATAAGCCAAGAGAGGAGCTCATTGAAGATATTGGATTAGAATTTCCCGAAGTATCAACCTAAAACTCTTCACAAAAGTGTTCACACGATGCTAACGAAAAATTTTGCCCATTCTCTCGATCATTTAGCCATCTCTTAACAGACAATCTATTTAATTATTATTTATTTTACTCAAACTTTTCATTTTTTTCAAGATATCTATCCAACTATGCTTAATTTGTCAACCTAACCAGAGAGACACTCAAATTTGAACCTTATCCAAAGCAGCTATAAAAAAAACTCTCGAAACTTATCCACAAGATGTAATCGAAGAGCTTGCTGCGCTTGCGCCAAAATAAATACATTATGTTTACCCATGAAGCTCCTAAAGCGTGCATTCTTGGTGCCATGTGAGTTTTTTGGGAATATTATTGTTTACCTGATTAATTTTCAATTTCAATTGTATACTGTTAAAAGTGAGTGAGTAGAAATGCAATGATTGTTAACAAATTGCTAAAAGGCCAACCAAGTGCCTCTGGAATCGGTTTTCTACGAAAAATCATCCAACCGGTGCGTCAACGGAGCAGCGGTATCGAGATTCCTCAGCCGGCTGATGTATCACCGACTGTTCCCAAAGTTAAATTATCTGAGCCATTACCAGGTAAGTTAATAGTTGAATTGTGATTGTGTGGTGATTATAATTCTTTCTCTGCTGGTAGGTTTTCCAAGAATAATTTATCCTCAGCCTGGTCCAGAAAATGACGAAACCAAAGTGACGACGCTCAAGAATGGACTCAAAGTTGCTTCACAAGCAAAATTTGGACAATTTTGTACAGTTGGTGTGGTATTTGATTCAGGCTCTCGGTATGAGGTCAATTTTCCTTCTGGCGTATCTCATTTTCTGGAAAAATTAGCTTTTCAATCAACTGCCAGTTACAATTCACGGGAACACATTTGGCAAGATCTAGAGAAACACGGTGGTATAGTTGATTGTCAAGGATCTCGAGATTGTATGATTTATGCAGCATCTATTGATGTTCGAGGTCTAGAAGCTGCTATCAAGATAATTTCTGAAACAACGATGAGACCAAATTTTTCGGAAGAAGAGATTTCAGCAGCAAAACAAACACTTGACTTCGAACTGCAAGATATATTCATGAGGCCTGAGCAAGAAATGACCCTACTTGAGCTCATTCATCAAGCTGCTTACCGATCAAATACTCTAGGTTTGCCACGATTGTGTCCTGCGGAAAATATTGACAAAATGAGTCGAGAGTTAGCTATGAAGTTTCTTAAAGTACATCATACTCCTGAGAGGACTGTTTTGGCTGGAGTTGGCTGTGAACATGAACGCTTGGTAGAACTTGCGGAAAAATATTTTGTCGAAACGAAACCGGTGTGGGAACTTGATGAATCGATTGCAAATTTCTCCATGAAGCCTGATAAATCTATGGCTCAATACACTGGTGGGCTGGCATCAATGGACAAAGATCTATCTGATGTTAGTCAAGGAGTTGCACCAATACCAGAACTTACCCACATTGTTCTCGGCTTTGAGAGTAGCTCTCACCAGTATTTGGAAGATTTTGTGCCCACTTGTGTTCTCAATATGATGATGGGTGGAGGAGGAGCTTTTTCAGCTGGAGGACCTGGGAAAGGCATGTTTACTCGTCTATATCTTGATGTTCTCAATCGTTATCATTGGATGTACAATGCCACAGCGTATAATCATGCTTATATTGATTCTGGAGTGTTTTGCATTCATGCCAGTGGTCCACCTCGTAAATTGAAAGACTTGATTTATGTTATCGCCCATGAGGCTGCAACGATGGGTCTTAAACTTAGAGAAAATGAGTTGGAACGAGCTAAGTCTCAACTGCAATCTATGCTCTTGATGAATCTGGAAGCAAGACCTGTGGTTTTCGAAGATATCGCCAGGCAAGTGGTTGCAAATGGATTCAGACGATCACCCAAGTTTTATATGGACGCAATCGATAGAGTAACCTGGGAAGATGTGAAAAGGGTGGTGGATAGAATGATGAAAACTAATATTTCCCTGGCTGTCCTTGGTGATCTGAAAGATTTACCCCCAATAGAAGAGATTCAATCTTTCATCAATCGTAGTACTACCCCAAGTACTAGCAAGAAATTTTCTATTTTTTCATAATTCATGTTTCATGATCTCATCTAATTGTTGTGTAATTACTCCTAGGAAATCATATAAATCGAAGATAGTCAAACGATCATGAGAGAAGCTAATTTATTTGCTCAGCGATTCGGTTGCATGATATGATTTCAATATAGCTATGAAAAGTTTAATAACACTATCCCAACAAATGGAGCTCATGCCTGTTAAACTTCGGGCATGAGAGACAAGTTCAAAGGGAATATGTTCGACAATGAATGGACTCCCTAACCAAGTTGTTAAGTTTAATACGTCCAATCTAATTCACCCTCTCATCGTTTGTTGAAAATCTTTGTGAACAGTACATTCAGCATAATTCACCAATAATGTTCAAGTTAACACTTCATCATCGATGAAGTGTTTTTTTTATCTTGAGTTTGAGAGTTTTTTGAGTTTTTTGATCTTTCAAGACTTTTACTCTGAAATCTCTTATTCACTTCTAGAAAGTGAAATAACAGGGGCTGACAAGATATAAGTGCTTTCTACAATTTGATTAGGATTTTGCTTTTGCAAATCTATCAGCTACATCGCGCCAATTAGCAACATTCCAAATGGCCTTCACATAGTCAGGTCTTACGTTCTTATACTGTAAATAATAAGCATGTTCCCAAACATCGATTCCGAATAGAGGTACAAGTCCTGAAACGGAGGTAAATGAAAGTGCATGAGTAATTACTCTTAGATTACAATGGCAATCATATCTTCAAAGAAATATTGATACTAGTAACTAATCCCTCGATAACTCACCTGTAGTGGCATGAAGAGGATCTTGATTAGCACATGTGGCAATTTGTAGTATTTTGTTGGTGGGATGATAGCCCAACCATGCCCATCCTGATCCCTGTACACCAACTGCAGCGTTTGTCATGAGTGTTTTCATAGCCTCAAATGATCCAAAACTAGACTTAATAGCAGCAGCCAGATCACCTTCAGGTTGTCCCCCGCCATTAGGAGATAAATTTTGCCAGAAAATCGAATGATTTAAATGACCACCTCCATTGAACCGGAGAGCAGGTCCCAAAGCGATGATAGCGGAGATGTCTTTCTTGGCATGTGCTTCAGCCAACTTTTCTTCAGCAACATTTAAATTGGTTACATAAGCTGCATGATGTTTACTGTAATGTAGTTGCATAATGTCAGCCGATATTGTGGGTTCCAGAGCATTAAAATCATATGGAAGATCGGGTAAAGTGTGTTTACTTCTTGCATCTTGACATCGAGAATTGGCAGCAAATCTACAGAAATTAAAGATGATCACACAATCGTCTCAGTATGAAAAAATCAAGGCAATCACTCACCTGCTCAGTAAACAAGGAGCAATTAAAGCTGATATTCTGCTGGAAATCATTTCAAATAGAACGCAATCAATTCAAACAGAGCTGAAAATAATAATAATCCAAACAAAAACCTTTTCACAGAGAGAAAAAAGTCAACAGAAGCTCTTCATGCGCATCACTCTCACATCTTGACATGTCCTGGACGAGATGTATGATGAGAGATCATCTCGAAGATGAAGATGAAGATAATTGATGAGAGAATTATCTTTTATAAGTCTTGTCATTGGATCAATCCAGGGGTGTGATCAATTGCATCGAAACACGGTCGATTCTGATTGAATCATTAAGTCATGATTACTTTGAGTGGTTGGAGGATCCAAGATTACTCAATAATGACGCTATTGAAGTGTTTAATGAATTTACATGTTTTTAATAAATAATATACACTATCATCAACAAATACTCACAGAAGGAGATGTTATCACAATCATGAATTTAATATATGGCAAATTTTTGCTTTCTGTTCATTAGAAAATTGGTGCTAACAGAACTGTTCACTGTGGAAAAAAGGATGATTCAATGCATCTGCGGCTGAAATTCGTTTGTATGGATTTGGCTCGAGTAATTTATCTACCAAATCGTAGGCAGAGTCTTCAATGTCCATTTGATTATTGCCCCTTAACTTTTCACAAAGTAACTTCAAATTCAATGGAGGTCGATGCTTTGGATAGATGGTGAGGGTTCTCTTGAGTCTTTGTGCGGCGTCTGCCATTCGATCAGAGCCCAAAAGAGTGATCATTTCTCCAAGAGAAGTCACATCATCATTGTTACGGAAAAATGGATAACGTCGGCTCACCAAGGAAATCATAATAACACCTGCTGACCAAATATCGATAGCTGAAGTTTGCCATAAGTATCTTAACAGTACCTCTGGAGCTCGAAAACCTGGAGTTCCTGCTCTTGGAGCACATAACTCTTGGCGAGCTAAGCAATTCTCGCAAACTTGAGGCTTCTCAAAACAATCACATGGACTTGGACGGGTGAAAGATTTCATTGGAAGACGAGGAAGTCGGGAAACTCTGTTAGAATTCTTGGGCGGTGTTTCTGGAACATTTCTCTGGTCACTCTGTGTGTGAATTCTTAATTTTTTATTTGGACCATCTGCTTGATTATCATTCATTGCATCGAATGAACGTTTTTTAACCATAACTGGAGTAGCAGCTTTATTGGCAATCACAAGATGGTTGCTGTTGGTTTTGGTAAGATCTTTCAGGACCTTTCTTTTAGTTTTGGTTGAATCCATACTGTCTATTTGAGCTTGTCTCAGTTTAGCTTGCTTCAGAAGGACTTGAGCTTCTTGGGCAAGACCAAAGTCAACCAAGCCATAGAGTTGAAGCTTCCGATTATAAAGAAAGTTACTTGGCTTGACATCCCGATGAATCACCCCAGCTTTGTGAACTTTGGCCAGAGCAATGAAAAGATTTCTCATATACTCTTTTACCTCAGGACCAGTCATCACTTTGATAACATCAATGAATTGATCATGGCGAAAATATGGCATGACTATGATAGTGTAGCCTCCCCCCAGAAAACATGCTTGTACCCCGATAATATTAGAATCACCCCCAAGATCTCGCAAATATCTCAATTCATCTGCTATTTTATCCCATTTGATTGTGGGTATAATACACTTGAGTGCATATTCTTTGGAGAGGTCTTTCGTCAGCTTTGCTCGATAAACTTTACTGAAAGTTCCTTTACCAATCATTTCTTTGATCTGAAAATATCTATCCAGCTCAGGTATGGCACGAGCAAGAGCACGAATACCACTGGGACTATTTACACCATTGGGCGATACTAAACAAAGCAAAGACAATCAAAAGCAAATTACAAATGGCAATTATGACAATAATCATCAAATCGAGTAAAAATATCGAAGCGCGCTCAAAGAACAATGTTACTCTCGGGGCTGTAAAAACAAGCGGTCAAGGTTGCCAAAGACAAACAAAGACATACCTTTCTTAGGATCTTCTATCCGTAATGAATTGAATTGCATAGAACAATTCAATATAATTCGAGAATTAGCTGCTGTCGGTGTACGAATTGCATCCATAATCGATGATAACATATATGAATGTATGTAATATATATTAAATCACTTTCTCTAAAGGTGAAGCGAGATCAACACACAGTGATAAGAAACAGAGTGACACACCATGAATGATGATGATGATTACTTTAAAATAATGAGATGACTCTATTTCCACCGATATGATGAGGAACACACAAAACACAGTATAACAATGTGCTCAAATGGATGATGATGATATTTTTCACCTTATATATACTAAATCAAATCAACATTGTTACCATGAATGATCATAAAGTGGCGGTCAACAGACAACAGCAAACATATTCATCACACTTTAACCTTGTCAAATGAAGAAGAAGAAGAGAAGCAAAAATTGAACCGGGAACTTGAGCGCGCCAAAAAAATTTTTCAACAGCAGCAACAGCAGCGCTCATTTTGTAATGTTGACAATTTTGTGAATCATTTTGATTCATTTTTTTGTGGTCTCATCAACCTATCAGATTAATTAAGTTGATTAACTTGGGTTTGAATTCATTTTCGGTTGATGAGGGACATGTTGATTTGTTGTTGATGAAAGAGGTGTTGTAACTGATGACTGTGAATTGGTTGTCTTTGCATTGATTGAGTGAAATTTTGCTGTGTGTGTAAGTGGTCAGTATGTCGTCTTCGTGTTCCATTCTTATTCAAGGTATGACATGTAATGCATGTGTTGATCGTATCGAGAGATGTGCCAAAAAGGAAGAGGGTAAGTTGATTCGAATGTGAATTCGATTTGATATGATTGGTTGATTGAATAATCGTGTGTGTGTGTGATTTTTTCTATGATTTCAGGAATATCTGATATTAAAGTATCGTTGGCTGAAGGCAAAGCAGAGGTGAAATTCGATGAAAGTAAAACTAGTCCGGACAAGATTGCTTCGTTCGTTGAGGATCTTGGATTCTCATGTCAAGTGGCGAAATGAAGATCACATTGACTGTCAACCAATAGGATCAATGATAAGATCATTTCTGATCGAATGTTTGTATTATCATTTGTTGAAAGTGTAAGTAAACCAAGTTTCCACCTCTAGAAATCCTAATAATTAATTTTTTTTTCGTTTTCTCTCCCTCTTCAGATGACCGGATACTCCAGAATTTTTCGTTAAAGATTGGCTCCAAGGAAGGTTTTTCTATCAAATCAAACTAAATGCAAAGTTTATCATGCAAAAACTGCATCTCAAATAAAATTGTTTGAATGACTTATCTGGTTGCGATGCCTCATCTTCTTGTCTGGATGGTCTGTAGCCTAAATGAG
The DNA here is from genome assembly GCA_003956705.1 of Brevipalpus yothersi. Taxonomy (NCBI): domain Eukaryota; kingdom Metazoa; phylum Arthropoda; class Arachnida; order Trombidiformes; family Tenuipalpidae; genus Brevipalpus; species Brevipalpus yothersi. The sequence goes on from QZCP01000312.1 coordinate 109,850, forward strand.
GAGAAAACTCAATTTGTCTTTATTGGTGAGTGATGGAATTATCTGTTCTACTAAGAACGATTTTACCATCACCTGAGCTCCAATGTTCATGATTAAGAGTGAAAGTTGACAAACTTGACCTTTGACCAGACGTGCAGTCCCAAGTATGAAATCTATTCACCTGCTACTGTATAATATCATTTCATTGTATTTACAATCAACTACAGTAGATAGTCGATACTTATGATTAATTCACACATCAATTAATCTCAAGTATCATCATCGATAGAGCTATAAATACTTTCTCCTCTTGCATAGTCTGACTGAAAGACTCTGAAACTCTAAAACAATCGATCCTGTTCTATCAAGCTCACCTGAAAATCCAATCGGCAATCCTCTTACAATGTCTAATCTTTTCCTAACTTCTCGAATCTGATCATCTTCTCTTCACGCCCGCACGTGTCCATCAATTTATTACACCCTTAAAACTGACACCCTGCCAATGTACATGCATCACGATCGCAACTCGTGTAAAAGTTTCACACTGAAACTTGAGCAGTCTCCATGACTTTGATTATCTGAGGAATTCTGAACAATTCCTACCCCATGTATCTATGATTCCTACTTTCTTCGTATATTCCACACATCATTCATGCTGCTTTCATGCTCCTCTCTCTCCTCTCTCTCTCCCTGGTATCAGGAGCGCAGACACAATCATTTTCACAACCTTCCTCCTTGTTCTGCGATCTGCTTTCACCACTGATTGCGAACAAATCCTCTTCTTAATCCCTGATGATATAATCTTACTTTTGAAGTTCTAATACCATCGACATATGTGTTTTGTCATCACTTTGTAATAACTGAATAATTTGAGTTAGACTCGGGGAGAGAGCAATTGATTGCTTTTGTTAGTGGGTGACATTTGGAGTCAATCTAGTCTTCTATTTACGTTTCGCAATTTTGTGTCCTTTTAACCACCTTCAAGTTTTACTATCGCAATTTTGTGTTTGATCAATTCGAATTTGGGTGTCCACTTGGGAGAATATAATTTTGAAAAGGTTAGTCTTGATCAATTGATTAAATGTTTTGCTGCTTGTCGATTGGTCCCATGAACTGACATTTTTGCATCTTCGTCTGTACACTTTTTCAAGGATTTTTTTCCGCATCGAACAGAGACTTGGAAGAGAATCAAGAAATGATCCTGTATTTCTAGGTTTGTCGACTATATAATCTGTTACCCGAAAATGAACCCACATGCACTCAGACGCGTCGTCTTCTACTCAAGTGGGTTTGGTTTGGCATCTTATTTGGGCTATCAATATGTGTCTGGTCAAAAGGTGAGTAATAATCGAAATGATTTTCTTCATTCATCGAAAGAAATTGACATCAATTTCATTGTTTATTTAGGTGTCAGCTGAAGCTCGCCAACCAGCTCATCTTAAGATGCTCTACAAAAAGGGATTGCCTTCTCGTACTGATCTGATCAGCACATTGAAAGATACACCGGAGTATGATGTATTGGTAATCGGTGGTGGAGCAACAGGATCCGGAGTTGCACTGGATTCCGTTACTCGTGGACTGAAGACTGCACTAGTTGAGATGGATGATTTCTCATCTGGTACTAGTAGTAGAAGTACAAAGCTAATTCATGGAGGAGTTCGATATCTTCAGAAAGCTATTCTCAAATTGGACTATGATCAGTATCGAATGGTTAAGGAAGCTTTGCATGAGAGATCAAATCTGCTGGATATTGCACCTCATCTTTCCTATCCATTTCCCATTATGCTTCCTGTTTATCGATGGTGGCAAGTTCCATACTATTGGGCTGGCATCAAAGCTTATGATTTTGTTGCGGGCTCTAAGAATGTGAAGTCAAGCTATTTTCTGTCCAAAAAACAGGCTCTCGAGCACTTTCCGATGTTGAAAAAAGAGAGGCTTTGTGGAGCCATTGTATACTATGATGGACAACACAATGATGCTCGAATGAATTTGGCCATCATTCTTACCGCCATCAGATATGGAGCTACATGTGTTAATCATGTTTCTGTTACTGAGCTGATAAAAGATGAATCAGGACAATTGTGTGGCGCCAAGTTGAAAGACAACATCGGAGGTAGTGAATGGAAAGTGAAAGCAAAGGTCATAATTAATGCAACTGGACCTTTCACTGATTCCATTCGACAAATGGATGATCCAACAACAAGAACCATTTGTGCTCCAAGCTCTGGAGTACACATTACTCTGCCCGGTTATTATAGCCCTGATAGTATGGGACTACTAGATCCTTCGACGAGTGATGGACGAGTAATTTTCTTTTTACCATGGCAAAAGTTCACAATTGCCGGTACAACAGATAGACCTTGCGAAGTATCTCGCAATCCATCTCCAACAGAGGATGATATACAATTTATTCTCAAAGAAATCAAAAAGTATCTTAACAATGATGTGAATGTACGTCGTGGAGATGTTATGTCCGCTTGGGCTGGCATTCGACCTCTTGTTTTAGATCCTTCCAAGCCAAATACTGAGTCAATTGCTCGTAATCACATCATAGATATAAGTAAGTCTGGGCTAGTCACCATTGCTGGAGGAAAGTGGACAACCTATCGAAGTATGGCTAAGGAAACTATCGATGCTGCAGTTGAAAAATGGCCAGATCGATTGAAGCCATTGACAGGCTGTGTCACTGATGGATTGCTACTTGAGGGTGCAGCCGAGTGGAGTCCGACCATGTTCATCAAGTTAGTCCAAGATTATGGTCTAGAGCCTGAGGTTGCCAATCACTTGAGTAACACCTATGGTGATCGAGCTTTCCCTGTGGCTAAGTTAGCTGAGCTAACCGGTAAACGATGGCCAGTTGTGGGCAAACGGCTTCACTCTGAATTCCCTTACATCGCTGCCGAAGTTCGATTCGCCATTCGAGAGTATGCATGCAACGTGGTTGATGTGATTTCCCGTAGACTGCGTTTGTCTTTCTTGAATGTTGAAGCAGCAGAGGAAGTTTTACCTAAAATCATCGAAATTATGGCAGAAGAACTTAAATGGAGCTCAAAAGAACAAGAGATTCAATTACAGAAAGCTCGAGATTTTCTCCACTCTGAGATGGGGCAACATGCCAATAAACAAGTTAGAATGGTCTCTTCTCTTGATTTATCCCCAGAAGAGATTAATAAATTCACCAAACAGTTTCATACAATGGATCGTGACAAGAAGGGCTATATTGGAATCAACGACCTTCGACGTAGTTTCAAGGTATGATTTTGATCTATTTTTATTCTTTGACTGAAAATTAATGGATATCTCTTCCTCAAATTACAGAGAATTGGCCAGCCAGTAACTGATGAAGAGTTACATTCACTCTTGAGCGAAGTCGATGTGAACAAGAATGGACAAGTTGAACTTGGTGAATATCTTCTTCTGGTCAGTTCCATCAAGACTGGTGCCATTACTTCGAGTAGTTTTGCTGCTGCTGTAGAATTAGAGCACCAAAGAGAAACCGGTGGAGCTTCTCGCACCATAACTGTGGAGAGAAGTGGTGGAGGAGTATAAGAATTTCTGTTTTTTTGCAAAATGTACAGATTGAGTCTTGTTTTATTTCTATCCATTCAATCATCTTTAAGCATCATTTTTTTCGTTGAATTAAATTATTATTGCACTAAAACGAAGCCACGATTGTTCAATTCGTCTTTCCCACTGTTTGAACCGATTTTTTGTTTTAGTACAGAACCAATTTCTCGTTTTATTACTTTTCATTCACCACCCTGTGTGAAATCAGTTTTATCATTCTCTGGGAATAACCTGGAAGTCGTGATGGGTTCTCATTTCAAAGAACCTTGAAAAATAATTTTGAAATTCCATGGAAACTCTTTCAGTTTTCTTCAACGATCATGGTGATCCATGAGAGAATGGTGTGTTTATTCGATTCCACACTCAGAATCAGAATCAGAAAAAAAAGATAAGTGATATCACATCTTCGAATGGCTTTTCACCGAAAAACATTTTGAACATTAAATATTTAAAAGGCAAGAGTAAATCAAAAGGAAGAGTAAAATACATATTTTACACAAGAGGTTCTCTCTCTTTTTCAAATAATTTATTACTCGCTAACGAAGACTTAGAAGACTTTATTTGTGGCAACAATTCTATAACAGATCGACTAAGCGAAGAGGCACGAGAATTTGTTTTGAAATCATGAAAGCTACCATTCTCTCTGATAGAGGATGAATCCAAATCTTCCCACCCTTTCTTAACCCTTATACCACCGTTCATTCTATCCGCAGTTGATCCATGCTTTTCCCTCCGCTTTTTGAGTTGCCTCTGCTCCAACTGTTTGAGATCAGGTTTCTTATAGAATTTGAGAAGTAGTGATGAACACACAACCGAAACGGAGGAAGCTGCCATCGCTGCCGCTCCAGCCCACGGCTTGATCATGATACCCCAAGGAGAGAGAACACCCGCAGCCAAAGGTATTCCAACAAAATTATAAACACATGCGAGAAAAAAATTCGTTCGAATTCTTTTGATGGTTTTCTTTGAAAGGTCAATGGCCGCAACAACGTCGAGCAGATTATTCTACGAGATAAAAAACATTTTATTATAATTTTTGAACCATAACGAATAATCAGTTCCACTTACTTTGACAAGAACGACATCAGCTGCCTCAACAGCAACATCAGTTCCATTAGAGATGGCTATTCCTACATCCGCTTGAGCGAGAGCTGGAGAATCGTTTATCCCATCACCAACCATTGCAACGGTCAACTTCTTTTCCTGGAGCTGCTGGATCTTTTTCACTTTATGGGACGGAAGAACTTCAGCGAAAACTCTTCTGATACCAACTTGCTTTGCAACCGCTTCAGCAGTTCTAGCATTGTCACCGGTCATTAAGATCACATCCAGACCCATCAAGTACAATGTTCGAACAGCCACTGCTGCTTCCGTTTTTATTGGATCTTTCACAGACACAACAGACCATATTTGACCATTGATTGCCACAAGAACAGCAGTTCCACCACTTTCTTCTTCGCTTACCATCTCACGATCCATATCAGCTGTGACCAGAACACCGTTTCTCTCCATCCATTCTCGATTTCCAATAAGAAGTTTGTATTCATCAGGTTTTTTCACATCATCAATCGTAATATCAACAGGAGCTCGATTATGCTCTGACTTCACCAATTGTATGAGAACATTGTCGATCATCAGCGAAGTTGCAGAAGAGCTTTGAGGTAATATTGCCTCTCGAAATGTAAAGTTTAAGCTCTTGGTGATTTTGGGTATCCTGCACGATAATCCAAGGCCTGGAGCAGCCGAGAAGTTGTCTATTGGAGCCCAACCAGATTTGCTGTCATCATTAGTCTCGGATTTCATGTTGGTGGCTTCCTTAACGAATGAACATATAGCACTGGCAATCGGATGCTCTGAGTGTGCTTCAGCTGTTCCTATGAGGTATAGTAAAGTGCTCAATTTTTCCTGAAAATCGGGACTACTTGGAGCAACTTTGTGGGTGAATATATTTTCCAGGAATAAACAAATTTTGCTCACACTTGGCAAGCCTTGGGTGATGGTGCCAGTTTTATCAAAAACGATACATTTCACTCGGTGAGCAAGCTCAAGTGGTTCAGCGCCCTTGATGAGAATACCATTCAGAGCTCCCACTCCTGTACCAACCATAACAGCTGTGGGAGTGGCAAGACCGAGAGAACATGGACAGGCGATTGCCAACACAGCAAGAGCTAGCTCAAAAGCGTAGACGTTTATGATTTCGGTTTTTGACATTCCATCATAATTTGGAAAGTTATCGATGATAAAACTAGCTTCAGTAAGGTGACCATAGCATAACCAGAATATCAGAGCTGAGACAGAGATACAGAGAATGAAAGGAACAAAGTATGCTGCTATTCGATCGGCAAACTGTTGAATTGGTGCCTTGCTAGCTTGAGCTTCCTCAATGAGATGGACGATTTGGGCTAGTGCTGTTTCTCTACCAACGTGGGTGGCCTCAAAAATGAATGTTCCATTCTGATTGATAGATCCACCGATGACAGGGGAGTCAACACTCTTTGAAACGGGCATACTTTCGCCCGTGATCAACGACTCGTCAACCATTGAACTTCCATGTATTACGCGACCTGAAGAAAGAATGGAGAAGATTGATCAGTCTACATCTCCTTTCAGAAATTTTCAATGATTACAATTAAGGAAATCTTTTCAGGATGTATCAACCTCTTGATACTCCCACTCAGTTGTACTCAAACGATTGGATTTTAACTCACCATCAACTGGTATCTTTGACCCAGGAGTTACTCGCAAATAATCACCTCTTTGAACCAATTGCACTTCGATATATTCTTCCTCTAAAACACGGGATTCTTTCAGATCCCATTTGACAAGGCAAGCTTCGTTCGGCTGAAGGCTCATCAGTTTTGTGAGAGCTTCACTTGTTTTTCCTTTGGCAATATGCTCAAGCCATCGTCCCAATGAAACGAAGATCAGAAGCATGGGTGTGACATCGAAAAATGTTCGTGGACTGTGACCGGCACCTCCAATAATGAAAATAAGTAAAATGATCACAGAGTAAAAGTACGAAATTGTTGTAGCCAGCATAATTAGCACATCCATATTAGCTGTCTTGTGAGTAAGAGCTTTGTAACTTTGAATATAAAAATATCGCCCCCCAAAAAATTGAACCGGAGTAACTAACACAAAAAGGAGTAAATTTTCAAGACTTAAACCGGGAATTACACAACATAGGCCATGTGAGTGTGTGCCATCAACGGTAGCAAAATGCATGAAGTATACCATCACCGCCATCGATGGCAGACCGAAGAAAAGATTGAAAAAGAATGAAAGACGCCACTTTCGAACTTCTTCCTTTTGGCTATGGAGAGATGAATTAAGAGATCCCCATGAATCGGAGGTAGGATGAGCTATGAATCCCTGGTCCCTAAGCTCTTTGACTATATGGCGTGGGCCGATCATCTCGGAATCATAGGCGAATTTGGCTTTTTGTTCAGTGGAATTGATGGTTAATGACTTGATTCCCAGTAATTTCTTGAAATGATTCTCGATCGTCTCATTTTGTGATGAAGTGAGACCCTGAATTTTGAGTGTTATCTCATCGTATGAATCATTCATTGGACTCTTGTCGAGTTCACAAGGAAATCCCATTCGATCTATTCTTGCCGCAATTTTGTCTGGACTAGTCTTTTGAGGATCATATTTGACTTGAGCTTTGCTTGTAAGCAATGATACCAATATACTTGTAACACCTTTAAAACAAAGAAGAGAGAGAAATAAATTGTCAATTTAAACTTCCTTCCAATGCACATCTCTCTCAAAATTGACTTACCATCAAGCTTTTTAACAGTTCTCTCTATTTGTTCAACACATGAGGCACAACTCATACCTTTGATAATCAATGAACACTTCATATAATCATCATTCATATTGATTTTCTCATCATGAAGACTTATAGCCGCCATACCATCAAAATCTTTACCAGAAGCAGTGTGGGAAGAGGAATTCATCTCGATCACCAATTGGGTGGGAATGAACATCAAATTATATAATTAACAGAACATGTAGAGATCAAAATGTATGTGTGTCTATGTGTGTATATAAATGTGTGTATATTGATGATGATAAAAGCAGCTTTACACAATTCAATATCATTCAAAAAGTGTACACACTAACACACACACTATGACAACATTGACATATGTTTTTCAAATTTTTCAACTAAAATCACACTCATTACCACTTTGAAGGCAAACATCACAACACTCAAACATCCGAACAATCTAGTGAATCAATATAAAAAACAGAAATAGTACATCTAAAATCGCCAAGAATTGATCAAGATGAGGATGAAGAAGATGATAAAAGAAAAAATTAAAACATCACAAGTTTGTTACTCTGTTTACGATATTCATTCATTCAAGGTGTATGTTTAAAATGCTTTTTTTTACTTGCGCACTTGATGAATGACAAGAGTTGCGCGCAAAAAAGTGGACTCAATTTTTTTTTGTCTTTCTTTTGCTTTTGATCATGAATTTTTCAGATGAATAAATTCCAAGGTTGTTGGTGTAGCTGGAACAGGTAGATGTAGATGTGGCTGGAAATAGGAAAATATCATGATGAGGGTGATTTGTATTTTTCTCACTGTTTTCAGTGATGAATGGAATTGCATTTGGTGGTAGTGAGATGAAGGTGAGATTTGCTTTTGGTACGAATTCCGTTGCTGGAGTTAATTTTGAGTGCACCATCAAGACAGAGATATACTGTCATGGTTGACGTACTCCAGCGAATTGCATGAATTATTTTTGATGTGAAAACGAATGAAAATGTCCACTGTTGCTCATAACTTTGATGAGGCCTTGATGGGTGAAAATTAATAATTAGGAAACATGAAATATTATTTTCAGTATTTGATAACTTTCCAATCTTCCACATCAGAATAAGATCTCTCGTTAGAAAAGAATCTGAATTATCTCTTTTTATTTGTGATCAAATAAAATTTCAACCATTTTCAAGAAAATGCCTTCCATTGTGACGTTCTCATTTATTTCATCTACGAAAAATTCAGTCTGATTTTTAAACATCTGAATTTTTACAGTTTTCGAATAGATCGACGAGAGTGTAGAGAATATTCATTTTACTCCCAAAAGGATGACGAGAATCGAATTTCTTTCGCATTTTATGCGAAAACACAAAGGTATTTAATTTTGTTACTTTATCGCCGACTGATAGTTAAATATAAGCTTGGCGTATGCATTGGCTTCAATACCCCTCTCATCGGTACCACAAAGAATTTTAAAAAACCCTATTGATGAAAATTTGAGGTTAATCAACAAATATGCTTGGTACAAATGGTGAAGCATCACTTTTGTCTCTCCGTGTTTTACCCAGTGAATATGCACCAAGCCAGTATGGAGTTCCATCCTCTATGTCCCATATTTCATCACATCATTTCCGCAATAATATTGATAATTCAGATTATAAACTTTTGAATGAATCGGAGATTCGCATCTTCGAAATAACTCTTCTTGAGGTACGAAAGGTTGTAAAGTACCTCCACCGACCGAATCGAAATGAAGCTTGAAACTAGTTCCAAAAAGACCGTTTTTGTGTAGTTTCTTTTTCAGTGAAATATTCTAGGAACTCATATGCCAGGACGTTTTAGCCATCTTGTTATAGAGTCAGATGAATGAGGTATGTTTCTGAATATTTTCACTGATTTAATTGGTATTAATGATTCCCATTTGTCTCTTGTTTTCTTATTATTATTCTGAGAAGAATTTCTTGTGTGCTCATGCCTTAATCCAAAATACTCTCAGGCTCGATGTTAAAAATGTTACACGTTAATGATATTGATTGAAAGGTTTTAATCAAAGAAATTCTTCTATTGAGCTAACATTATGATTCAACAATGAATGTGACTCATGATGAGATCAAGATATGATCATTCCGAGCGGGAAGGGAATATAAATAGAGTTTATGATCTCAGATCATTTAATTCTCTAACAAGACTGATAATCAGTCTGAAGAATGCATTTTGACCGATCAAAAAAGTACAAGTATGAGTCAAAGAGAGCAATCTATTCTCATTCATACCTATCATTCATTTCATTTCTGATAATATACAATGTAAATTGTTATAACGTCCAAAATTGATATCAATTACTTGAGCATCTGGAAGATGAGCAATAAATTTTTGGCATATCACTTTGTTGTGAAAAGCTGATTCTCTTCGACCATATGATACTGACAATGATCACAGTATCTCACCAATTAGTTTCAGAAATTCTGAGCTTTGCAATCGACGGCACCATGAGGGTGGAGTCATCGATACTGGCTTGAATTCTGATGGACTCCCATTCCAATAAATTGTGAGCTGGTTTCTAATCGTTCTAAATGAAAGAGGGGAATTAAACTCTCGCAAGCTGAAAAAGACAGAAAACATGCTCTGAAAAAGAGAAATTTTCAGCCTCAGGGAATTATGTTTTCACCTTTATTCACAGATGAAAATATCGAGCTAGTAGGAGCGGAAAATCTTATTTCATGGCAATCGAGTCTACAGTCCATGAATATCTGGAGTTTATGAAAAAAATTCTGAAACGTCCATTTTTTAGATCTGATAGGATGCAGAAGTTCTTGTCACTTAATACTAGAATGCCGAATTGGCCATGGGTTTCCAATCTCCATGACAATTATAACTGGAGTAGGTATTGACCACAGATTACTGGTTATCTGTGGTATTGACAACTCCACCTTGCATATAAAATGATTGAAGTTACTCTTCTCTGACTTTACCCTCGATCCATGGCTATCTGTGGTATTGAGCAGTTTCCAGGTTGGATTCAAATTGATCAGAAAATAAAAGTTTTTGTGAGAGAAAAATTTCAAAAGATTTGTCTGATTCATGAACTAAAGTACACTCACCATGGTCACCCCATGTGGTATTCCATGAATTAGCGGCAAGCCAATAGGGAACACCGCCTTCAACACCCCAACCTATCAATCTGATAGCATGGCCTGCGATCACATCTTGAGAATGCTGAATGTATGCTCCTATGTGAATTGAAATTTTTGAGAATTTGTTCAAAAAAAGTTCAAAGTGGCTGATTTATTCAACTCACCGGATTTATATGAAGGAAAATCAGCATATACTGTAAAATCAGCCTCAACAGGACCGTTTTTCATGATCTCACTTTGGATAGCTTTGACATCAGAGCCCACACCATAAGCTGAGGCACCAAAGTGTTTATCTTGAGTGTAAGTTTTAGGATAACCAGACTGGCATGTTGCACTACATGCTGGTGATGGCAAGAAAGGTTCTTCATGATGACCTGGTTTGATTGCATATGGCATGCATCCTTCTCCTCCATACAAGCCCCCAGTTACTAGACCATTGTCAACCCAATATTGCCATGCAGTAGCTGGCCACCCACCATCACAGGCACCCACACCACTGCAGGCTACTAGATCTTCAGCTGAGATGTTAACTTTCACTTTTCCTCCTGATGCAATACATATTCGATCTGACATGGCTTCAACGGCACCGAAAGCCCAACAAGCCCCACAATTTGATTGATCTCTGATCAGTGGACTGGAGAATTGGATTGAATGGAAGTCGAATTGATTCATTAAAATTTCTAGGTAAAATCAGTTCATTTGTTCTTTCATCTTTTCATCGATACACTCTGTGAAATATTAGTCAGTTATTCAGTGAAAACTCACATGCTCGGACAATCTGGCCATTGTGATCTCGAATCGAAAGTGTTTGGAATATCTTCTTTTTTATTTTTGTCGGAATGGAGTGGAGATACCCCAGTGAGACAAATGTTTCGAATTTTTTGTTCACTATTCTGAAAAAAACTATCCAACTGATCGGTATGAAGTTTTCCACAATTACCGATCATCATAGAAACTCGTTAATGAATTAAATTTGATCAAAATCGGTAGACAGGAAAAAAATTTACAAAGTTACAAAGTTCTACTTTTAACATGGGATCGCCCATAGGCGGATGGTGCTAACATTCGGACTTAGTCATTTTCCCAAAAATTTTCTTTCGAGGTATGGTCAAATACACCATGGATACACTCTGTACCCACAATTTCCTCCATGAAAATGTGTACCATGATGGTGCCATACACTTTCGAAGAATAATCATATGTTAGCACCATCCATGTTAAGTCTATGGTAATGTTATGTCTATGGGATGGTGCTAACGCTTCGGACTTCGTCGAATTCCGAGAAAACTCCCATAGAAAATACATGGGGTTTTTTTATCCGACCAGTTACTTACTCAAATCTATTCATATTATCTCATACGAGATCATTCAAATAGCGTCAAGATGGTGCTAACTTTGCTTTTTCAGTATATAGAGAGACCTATACTATTGTTCAAGCATACTGTAGCCTTTGCATGAGCACTATTACATCTCATGGCATTGGAGACCTATCAAAGGGAGAGGCAGCTGTTATTGGGTGGACCATCTAGGATGGATAGACCCCAATACTCGAAAACAGCCTGCAGATGTTTGTTCATGGCATACAGTAAATATGAGATCCAGATGTACTGAGAGAAGGATCAGGAGGGCATGATAACCATCTGCTCGCTATTACCTGATCGTGAGAAAGCCAAATAATATGGTTTAAAGCATGAAACCAGAGTCACGTACACCCTATTGACAAGCTCTCTCATCGTTTTGGCTTGAGCTAAGCTAATAACATCTCGGGGTTGTTTATTGCATCCCGAGCTAGGGTCAATGGCCCATCTGCTACTTCATCTTGATCCAGGGGCCAAGATGCAGGATGATTGGCAGGAAAAAAACAAAATCTGTTCCCCAGGTCATGAGAGAGCAAACGGGAGAAACAGAAGAATCATAGTAATGGGCCACCAGCAAGACTATTTAAGCTGAGGGTTCTTGCAGTATTGTATCAGTATGTCATCTGTACTATGTGACTCCGAATTTGTTCAGTTCCGATTGTTTTTTCCATGTTCTCAAATAGTTATGCCATGTAATGGTTCGATTTAACCAAGTTTCTATTGAGAATTAGTGGTGATATCCTCATGGACCCTGGACTAAGTGTGTATTCTGTGACTGTGGACGTTATCATCTAATCCAGTGAAATTCATAAGTGTATATACCGTGACTATAGACATTATCATCTGATCTAGTGGATTCCATCGTCTTCTACAGTGAATCGGTGCCCTCCCAGCCAGTGGATTAAGGACATATACAGTTATCGTGTAGTGTGAGGTGCCTCAATCCCAGCGGTGATCAACATCCGTGTGATCTTTGGTGGTGGACTTGGTTTTGTACGAAGGATATCAGTTGGTACAGTGCTTCACAACACACCAAAGTAAGTAGTTCTTTCTTCTTTCTAGTGATATTCTCGCTATGAATGTATGAATTTTGCTGTGTCTCTATGTCTTTGCTGTGAATTTTGGGTGTCGAGGTATGCTTATATAAACCTTGGACACACTGGATAAAATATTTTCTTGCATGAAGAGATTAAACAAGATGAGCTATTGTAGTTTCAAGGTGATCTCTTCTGTTAGCACCCCCATGTTAGGTTCGGATGGTGCTAACCCGAAAAACTCAGTTTTTTTTGTATATGTTCGATACTAAGTCAATTAGATGGTGCTAACATGGGATACTCAGCTATATTTCTATCCTCAGTAATTTTAAGCCAATTAGATGGTGCTAACACGAAGAACTTAGTCATCTTTCGATATTCCTTTTCAAATATTGCCTAATACACCTTAGATACACTCTGTACCAATAATGTCTCGCATGAAAATGTGTACCATCATCGTCCCATAGGGTTTAGACAAAATAGCATATGTGATCGCGACCCATGTTTACCCTATGGCAATGTATTGTCTATGGGATGTCCCTAACCTTAAAGATATCAGCTATATCTGTCATACTAGCCATGCAAACAAACGATTCTTTTTTCCTTCAAACAGGTCAACATGCCCCCTCGCCAAAGGAAAACGAGAAATTTAGATGCTCAGCGATATCGTAGGCTCAAAAAAAAGAGAGCCAATGCAGCTAAGAGAAAGGAACTCAGAGAAGCGGTCAAAAATTCCTCACCTTTTGTTGAAGCTGCAAAAGTCCGTCTTGCTAGGGAAAACTCTTAGAGGACCTCACAAGCTCCCCGAGCTGCCATACCAGGAGAGCATGAAGAGCCTGAAGAGCCCATGGAGGTAGATAATGATGGTCATAGCAGTTTATCCAGCTCCAATGAACCAATACAAGAAAGATAATATCCTTACAAAATATCCAATGCCAATAAGAAAAGCTGGCAATACCTTCGATTCTGTTCTAGCATAGTTCACCTTTGGAACATGCTCGAACTGTTCCAGAAGAGAGATTCATTCAAAAAATATTCCTGGTGAGAAAGTATGTCCCTACTGCAATGAAGATAGGATCAAGTTCACAAGGGCCAACAATATGGATCCAGGTCCTGTTCCTCAAGGGCTAAAGGGACTGACTATGATCGAACAGATGCTCATTGCCAGAATTCATCCAATAATCTTATTATATAAACATGCTGGAGGAGAGCTTCACTACAGTGGGAATGTCATCAACTTCAGGCAAGATATCACATCTTACGCCAGAATCCTTCCTCATAATATCAAGGATTTGAATTCTGTTATTATATTTGAGAGAAATACCTTCCAAGGTTCGGCCCTTTTCAAATCTCGCGCTGGGATAATACGTAGAGCACTTCAATGGCTGAAGCAGAATGATCCATATCACAGCGAGAACAATCTAGCAAGGATTCCGCGTGATGGTGATATTACAAACCTACTGCCCTGTGTTGAAAATCAAGATCAACAGCATCGTCATACAGTAACGGATGATACGAATATGGATGAGAGCTATGTTCCCTTACTCGACCCACCAGACCAACAAAAACGCCTGTATGAGCAACTCAACATACCTTATCCAACTTTGGAGGGTTCACCAATAAACGAGTTTGGAGAGGAGGGGTATATTGTAAGAGCCTTCCCAGCTCTTTTTCCATATGGCAGAGTGGATTACAATCAGCCGAGGCAAATTAAAGTGGATCTCAAAGCCAATTCTGGCTTTCTGATGGTCTATGGAGATGGTAGATTTGCCAAGGATCCACGATTCAGATTCTTTGCAATGAACACTGTACTATGTCGTTCAGCTATACAAACATCTGAGTTTTTTCTAAGAACTACCGAGCAGGGACTGACTGTACAGGAACTAAGAGAGAGTAACCAACCAGCTTGGCTTCATGAAAAAAATTTTAGCTCACTGTGCCAAGATGAGATCAACTAGGCCATATTGGAAACAGCGTTGTGCAGAGCTATTAGCCATGGTTGAACAGATCGGCAAGAAGCCAACTGTATTCTTGGCCCTCTCCGCCGCTGATCATCATTATCCAGATATATACCGGCTATTGTGTCAAGGGACCGATCTTGACTATCGTAATCCATTAGCCACACAACGTGTTCAGCTGATGCGAGATAATCCACTCGTGACCGCATCATACTTCGAGAAGAGATGCTGCCCATTCATTGAGAAGGTACTCAAGCCAATCTTCAAAGTGACAGACTACTGGGTCAGGGATGAGTGGCAATGGAGAGGTAGTCCTCATTTACATGGACTTCTCTGGCTAAAAGATGCTCCGAGCTTTGATGAGACAGCCATGACTGAAGAAACCAAAAAAACGGTTACAGAATATTTTGATATGCTATGCAGTGCCAAGATCTATGGAGGACGTCACAGTGATATATCTCCTTCACAAATCCGCTTCAGTGATGTCAATCCTCGAGATTATCGAAATGATCATGGAAAACTCCTGTACTCACTCCAATTCCACTCAAGTTGTTCAAGTAGCTGTCTACGGAAAACCCGCTCAGGTGCTCTCAAATGTAGATATGGATTTCCAAAAGATTTGAGAGAGGAGAGCGCAATCTCTGAAGAAGATGAACATCTCCACTACAAGCCAGCGAGAAACAATGGGAGACTTGCAAAGTACAACTATTTCGTCACGCAAGTTTGGTGAGCGAACACAGACTTTTCCGCCTTGGTCAGTTTTCAAGCTGTTCTACAATACATAATCAAGTATGCCGCCAAAGGTGAAATGAGCTCACCACAGTGTGATGAGGTTTGAAACGCTTCTGTGAACATGAGCCTGATGAATCCCCTGCTACCTGTGTACTCCATTGAGCCATGATCTCCACCCTGGGTGATAGAGACTATTCATCTCAAGAAGCGATTCATATATTGATTGGTTGGCCTCTCTACCATGGGTCGAGAACTTTCGTCTCTTTGAACCTCAATTCTCTCGATACAAATCTGGTCAGAGTACGAGGGGCAGATCTACAAATCAGGGAAAGCAAGATTCAAACTTACATGGAGAGACCCAAAAGTGCGGAGAATATGACTTTGGTACATTTCACTTTATGGTCTGAAGAATGCATTTCGATCGATCTAAGAAGTACAAGTGTGAGTCCAAGAGAGCATTCTTTTCTCACTTATATCTATCGTTCATCTCATTTCTGGTAATGTAAATTGTTATACCGCCCAAAATTGATATCAATTACTTGAGACATCTGAAAGATTAGCAATAAATTTTTGTCAAATTATTTTGTTGTGAAAAACTAATTCTCTTCGACCACCTGATACTGATAATAATCACAGTATCTCACCAATTAGTTGTACAGATTCGGAGAACTTTACATTCTACATTCCACAGCACCATAAGAGTGATGTCATCGATACTGGTTTGAATTCTGATGAACTCCCATTTCAATTATAACATTTCTATAAATTAAATAGGCACCGAATTCGAGTGAATTTCCCGTCATGCGAGCTGGTTCAAGATCGTCTCCAGATAAGAAGGGAAATTGAGTTCTCACAAGCTGAAAAAGAGAGAAAATATGTTTTGAAATAGAAAAATTTTCAGCCTCAGGGAATTATGTTTTTACCTTTATTTACCGATGGAAAATATCGAACTAGTAGAACCAGGAGATCTTATTTCATGGTGATTCAGTCTACAGTCCAGGTATTGATAGCCCTATTGTGCATGCATTCAAAATGATCGAAGGAATTACTCTCTTCAAGGTTCACCCTCGATCTATGGCTCACAATTTCTCAGTTGGATTCGAATCGATCAGGAAATAAATATTTTCAATCAATGAATGGGAATTTTCATAAGTCTTTTGGAGTTTACATCCCGTGATAAGTATTTACTCTTGATTCCAGCAATCACCTACAATTCATTATGGATTTGATTTTTATGATAATTGTTCTGGTACTTTTCTGCTGTTATTTGATCAAGAAAATGAATGAAAAAAGTTTCCGAGGTGAGAAATCACCCAAATATCCACCATTGAAACAGTTCCAATCCATTCTTCTCTTCTTAGCTCCATCTCCCTTCAAACTTCCTATTATTGGACATATTCACCTGATGGCTAAGTATTCTAATGAAAATTGGAAAGCTTTCGATGAGATTCAAAAGAAATATGGAAAAATAGTGGAATTAAAATTAGGTGTTCAGAAGTTTCTACTTGTAGCCGATTTGGATGCTGTAAAGGAAATTCTCCTAACGAATGGAAAAAATTTTGCGAACCGACCTTTTCTTCTTACTATGGACAAAATAGCCCGAGGAATTGAGAATGGTAGCTACCCATGACATTAAGCTATAATTTTTTGAGAGTTTTTTTGATCCATTTCTTTCTCTCTATTGGAAGTAATCCATTTTAGCTCCTGGTCAAATACTCATATGCAGACTCGACAGATTATCTCTTCCCATACTTTAACCTCTTCTGCTCCAAAAGAAGTCTACAATCGATACAATGAGATTTTGGTCAAAAATTTCAAAGATTTTGTGGATCCTCTGAGCTCAAAAAATAGCGGAATATTGTGCTTGAATCAAATCAGTCATCTAGTTGGAACTATCTTTCTTGAACACTTTTGGATTGAAAGGTAACGTGTGGACATTGCGAAAGAATCAGATTTGATTGCCAGTCCTGCAACAATTGATCTTCCTGTTCTATTTTTTTCAGCATGAAACCAGACTCCAAAACCTTTGAACAGTTTTTGGTTGCTGCATATAATCATCATGAGGCAGTGATGAGTGGATCAGCTGTAGATATATTCCCTTTCCTGGATAAATTGGGTTTTTTCCCCAGCAAATGGAGAAGTTCAGCTGAATACCTCATGTGAGCTTACAGTTTCAGTGATTTATTATCTCAAATATCACCATTCAATCTTTATTTACAATTTATTTTTCCAAGAAAATACATGGAGCACGACGCTGGACTACTGAAGTGGAAGGAACTCATAGAGCAGGATATCTTCCCTTCTTCAGATGGTGACAAAGAATCAGAGAATTGCCTCGTCGAGAGTCTTATAAAATATCATTTGATGAACCCTTCCGAAATGCCTTGGACAAAATGTGTGTTAACCGTGTTGGTACTCTTGATGAACATTCCTAATGTGGCTTATATGACGATGGCTTGTCTTGGATATCTATCTCTAAATCTGGAAGCCCAGCAAAGAATTCGAGAAGAAATAACAGGGAAAATCCCATCGAATGTAGAAATTATCTCTCCCGATCAATCTACGAAATTTGTTCAGATCAAGGCGGCCATAATGGAAACTCTTCGTTTAATTAGCCCACCATATCTGCCTCATCACACAATAGAGGATACTCTTGTCAATGGTAAGACTTTCCATGAGATCAATCAACTTTTTCAGACATATCTTATCTATACATGTATATTCTTACCGGTTAACAGGATATAGAGTGGACAAAGGTACAAGTGTTCTGGTGAATGTTCATTACATCAATCACTCTCCAGATTTATGGGAATCACCGTTAGATTTCAAGCCATCTCGATTTCTGGTACCTAGTGAGAATGGATCAGGTGCCCTGATTAAAAAGCCATCCTTTTTCTTACCATATGGTTTAGGGTGTAGATCGTGCCCAGGATTTGGAATGTTCGAGATCACCGCTCGTTTCGTCGTTCCCAATCTACTGAAGAGGTTCCGATTGTCTACTAGCTATACTCGACATGAAATGGAAATGCATGGATTGTGTAATTTTTTGGCAATGAAGCATGAAAATTTCTTTTCTCTTTCACTAAATTCATGGGAATCAGGTTATGAGTGAAAACTCTGATCACAATATCATTCGATATAGTACCGAAGGTCTGTTATTCAATAATATATCAGTTTTGAATCCAGATTGCTCTACGCAGCCGTTTACCAGATGAAAGGTTTTATACCTCATCATAATTATGAAAACTAGAACCAAGGCTTTTGATTCCCTACCCTCCCAAAGATTTCAAAGTGTTTGTAAAATATGTCCGATCCAAGAATCAGTATGCCTCAAGATTATTACAATCAGATGCTTTATAATACATTCAATCTTTAAAGAAACTGTTCGAAGGACCAATAATCGGCTTTTGGGATTCTTCCTTGAAATCGAAAATTGGATCTCATCTCGATTGCCATAAAATCACAGTTATTAATAGAATCGTATGCATTTGCTGCGAGAAAAAGATTGCCCAATCGATGAACAATAAAACAGATGGATATTCATTCATTTATTTTTTATTTTTCCTGAAGTTCGTTTATCAGAGTTATTTTCAGATTTTTTGTTGCCATTGATACTTTTCTCTTTTTCTGGCCAAGAATTCAAGATTTGGAAATCACAGCTTTGGTAGACCAGTTTGTATGTCATCCTCAATTCCGCACTCATCAGTACCACGACGGATCTTGAAATACCCTATCGATATAATCAGTGCATTAATAAGAGCTCATTCTTCTCATATTTGTCTGATTCATGAATTAAAGAACACTCATTTCCACTCACCATGGTCACCCCATGTGGTATTCCATGAATTAGCCGCAAGCCAATAGGGAACACCGCCTTCAACACCCCAACCTATCAATCTGATAGCATGGCCTGCGATCACATCTTGAGAATGCTGAATGTATACTCCTATGTGAATTAAAATTTTTGAGAATTTGTTCAAAAAAAGTTCAAAGTGCATGAATTTGTTCAACTCACCGGATTTATATGAAGGAAAATCAGCATATACTGTAAAATCAGCCTCAACAGGACCGTTTTTCATGATCTCACTTTGGATAGCTTTGACATCAGAGCCCACACCATAAGCTGAGGCACCAAAGTGTTTATCTTGAGTGTAAGTTTTAGGATAGCCAGACTGGCATGTTGCACTACATGCTGGTGTTGGCAAGAAAGGTTCTCCATGATGACCTGGTTTGATTGCATATGGCATGCATCCTTCTCCTCCATACAGGCCTCCAGTTACTAGACCATTGTCAACCCAATATTGCCATGCAGTAGCTGGCCAACCACCATCACAGCCACCCACACCACTGCAGGCTACTAGATCTTCAGCTGAGATGTTAACTTTCACTTTTCCTCCTGATGCAATACATATTCGATCTGACATGGCTTCAACAGCACCGAAAGCCCAACAAGCTCCACAATTCGATTGATCTCTGATCAGTGGACTGGAGAATTGGATTGAATGGAAGTCGAATCGATTCATTAAAATTTTTCGGTAAAATCAATTCATTTGTTTTTTCATCTTTTCATCGATACACTCTGTGAAATATTAGTCAGTTATTCAGTGAAAACTCACATGCTCGGACAATCTGGCCATTGTGATCTCGAATCGAAAGTGTCAGGAATATCTTTTACTATTCCCACTGGTTTAATGGGAGATCTCACTCTGTTTGCGGGTTTTTTGACTCCGAGAAGTCGTTTAACGTACTCCAACTCGGATGGATCAAAGTTTCTTCCAGCCTTCGAATTACGAATTGTGCCATGAAAATAATTACTCAAATTCACAAGCCTGAGCTTACCTTCCATGTGGTGTTGAGAGAGTTAATTCGATTGATCATCTCATCAGAAAGTGGAGGAATTCCACGGAAACTTCTAGGTTTCCCACCTTCACACAGTACCAGAGAAGTTAGTAGGACTATTTGAAGAAGAATGAACATTTTGATAAATTTTACACAATGAATTTGAGAAAAAGTAATTGCTCAACAGAGGCCCTTTAAATCACGAAATCAGGATAGAAACTCTTTGACTGGAGGACTCTTCAAACTTAACACTTAAGCTCCACAAATAAGTATGATGATGCATTCCAGTTGCCCAAGAGCTGTTCAGATACAATGGTTATGAGACGAAACATGGTGTTGCATTACTCATTGAAAATAACGCCTCATTTTGAAGTATGACAAAGAATTGTTATCTCACAAATTCGAGATGATATCGTATCAGGAATTACTTCATACTATTCAATGTTTCTGTTTCTTATCTTGGTTCCAAATGAACAATGGCTTAATCGTCAAATGCTATTGATCGAGTTTCGCGAAAACCTCGTCTCTCAGTGCACTTGAAGTTCTAGATCTGAAATCAAACAATTTTGTCTATTTAGCAATATTCATGGCCAATAATTTTTGTTTCCCGGTACTGAACTAAATCCTATTTTCTTTAGTTATAAAACACACGATCTTGCAATGTATTCGATACTTAGGAAAATAACTTTTCTTCTCAAAAATTATCTTCAATTAAGAGTCCAGAAGGGACAAAATTGGATTTGAAATAAAGATTTCCCACCAAAAATAACAATTTATTTTAAGACAGTTTTGTTTGACCATTTAGAGAATTTACATGTTAGCAAATAATAGGAATGGGAGAGAAAAGGAAAGAACAGAAACCTTCAAATCAGGAAAAACTGTACTAATTAAAGAAAATCAACCATATTAGCCATCTTATGGTGAAGAAATTCATTCGAAAATTCGGTTGATTTAAGTGTTTCAGTCGAAGATATTCTTTTATTGAGCTAACATTATGATTCAACAGTGAATGTGTATCATGATGAGATCGAGATATGAATATTTCTAGCGGGAAGAGAATATAAATTGAGTTTATGACCTCAGCTCATTTAATTCTCTAATAAGACTGATTATCAGTCTGAAGAATGCATTTCGACCGATCAAAGAAGAACAAGTGTGAGTCAAGAAAGCAATCTTTTCTCATTCATACCTATCATTAATTTCATTTCTGATAATATGCAAAGTAAATTGTTATAATGTCCAAAATTGATATCAATTACTTGAGACATCTGAAAGGTGAGCAATAAATTTTTGGCATATTATTTTGTTGTGAAAAGCTCATTCTCTCTTCGACCACCTGATACTGATAATGAGCTCAGTATCTCACCAATTAGTTTCACAAATTCGGAGAACTTACCATTTTACGGCATCGTAAGGGTGATGTAATCGATACTGGCTTGAATTCTGATGGACTCCCATTCCAATTATAACTTTTCTTAAAAATTGAATAAGAATTGAATTTGAGTTTATTTCCATTAAACTCTCACATCACAAGCTGCAAAGAAGAACAGAAAAAAATGTTTTGAAAGGTAAAAATTTTCAGCCTCGGGGAATTATGCTTTTACTTTATTTACCGATGTAAATATCGAACTAGTAGAACAGAGAAATCTTATTCCACGGCGATTGAGTCTAGAGTCCATAAATATCTCGAGGTTATGGAAAAAATTCTGAAACGTTGTCTCTCCGGATTTCATAGGATGCAGAACACTAGCATACCGAATTAGCCTTGGATTCCAATCTCTTCCATGTTGACAATCATAATTGGAACAGGTATTGACAACCCTACATTGCATTTAAAATGATTGAAGAAGTTACCATCTTCAAGGTTTGCCCTCGATCCATGGCTCCCAACTTCTCAATTGGATTCAAATCGATCAGAAAATAAATTTTCGTATGAGAGAAGTTTTAAAAGAGTGTCGAAAGATTTCCATCAATGAACTGGAATTTTTATAAGATCTCTAGAATTTACATCTCGTGATAAGTATTTACTCTTGATTCCATCAATCACCTATAATTCATTATGGATTTGATTTTTATGATAATTGTTCTGGTACTTTTTTGTCATTATTTGATCAAAAAAAAGGATGAAAAAAGTTTCAGAGGTGAGAAATAACCCGAATATTCACCATGAAAAAAATTCCAATCTATTCATTCCCTCTTAGCTCCATCTCCCTTCACACTTCCTATCATTGGACATGTTCACCTGATGGCCAAGTATCCTAATGAAAGTTGGAAAGCTTTCAATGAGATTCAAGAGAAATATGGAAAAATAGTGGAACTAAAATTGGGTGTCCAGAAGTTTCTACTTGTAGCCGATGTGGATGCTGTGAAACAAATTCTTTTGACGAATGGAAGAAAATTTGCCAATCGACCTTTTCTTCTTACTATGGATAAAATGGCCCCAGGAATTGAAAATGGTAGCTACCCATGACATTAAGCTATAATTTTTTGAAGGTTTACATGATCCATTTCTTTCCATTATTGAAAGCAATCCATTTTAGCTCCTGGTCGAATATCCATAAGCAGACTCGACAGATTGTCTCTTCCCATACTTTAACCTCTCCTAATTCAAAAGGAATCCACAATCGATACAATGAAATTTTGATCAGAAATTTCGAAAATTTTGTGAATCCTTTGAGCTCAAAGAATAGCGAAAAATTGTGCTTGAACCAAATCAGCCATCTAGTTGGAACTGTCTTTCTTGAACACTTTTGGATCGAAAGGTAATGGGTGAACGTCACGAAAGAAACTGATTTAATTGTCAATCTCAGAACAATTGATCTTCTTGTTTTACCTGTATTCGTTTTTCAGCATGAAACCAGATTCCAAAACCTTTGAACAGTTCCTGGTTGCTGAGTATGATTATCATGAAGCATTGGTGAGTGGATCAGCTGTGGATATTTTCCCTTTCCTGGATAAATTGGGCTTTTTCCCCAGCAAATGGAGAAGTTTGGCTGAATACCTCAAGTGAGCTTCCATTCTTAGTGATTCATTATCTCATTTTCCAAAATCACAACTGAACCTTTTGCAATTCATTTTTCCAAGAAAATACATGGAGCACGACGCTGGACTACTGAAATGGAAAGAACTCATGGAGCAAAATATTTTCCCTTCTTCAGATGGTGACAAAGAATCAGAAAATTGCCTCGTTGAGAGTCTTATAAAATATCATTTGATAAACCCTACCGAAATGCCTTGGACAAAATGTGTAATAACCGTGTTGGGACTCTTGATGAACATTCCTAATGTGGCTAATATGACGATGGCTTGTCTTGGATATCTGTCTCTAGATCTGGAAGCACAGCAAAGAATTCGAGAAGAAATAATAGGGAAAATCCCATCGAATGTAGAAATTATCTCTCCTGATCAATCTACGAAAATTGTTCAGATCAAGGCGGCCATAATGGAAACTCTTCGTTTGATTAGCTCACCATATGTGCCTCATCACACAATAGAGGATACTCTTGTCAATGGTAAGACTTTCCATGAGACCAATCAATTTTTTCGGACCTATCTTATCTATACATGTATATTCTTACTCCTTAACAGGGTATAGAGTGGACAAAGGTACAAGTGTTCTAGTGAATGTTCAGTACATCAATCACTCTCCAGATTTATGGGAATCACCATTAGATTTCAAGCCATCACGATTTCTGGTACCAAGTGAGAATGGATCAGGTTCCCTGATTAAAAAGCCATCCTTCTTCTTACCATATGGTTTGGGGTGTAGATCGTGCCCAGGATTTGGAATGTTCGAAATCATCGCTCCTTTCATCGTTTCCAATCTATTGAAGAGGTTTCGATTGTCTACCAACTATACTCGACATGAGATGGAAATGCATGGACTGTGTAATTTTTCGTCAATGAAGCATGGAAATTTTTTCTCTCTTTCGCTAAATTCATGGGAAACATCAGATTATGAGGGGAAAGTCTGATTACAGTATCATTTGATATGATACCAATCCAATCACAAATTATAGACTTCTCAAATGCTATCGAAAGTGTTTGAATAAACAGCATAATATTCTCGAAAATCGAGGATCATTTTTTCGAATCGACACACACTCAATTTCGATTCATCATCGTGATTCAATGATGAAGTTTTCAAGAAATCTTGCTCATTCATGTTTGGGAAGAAATTTCAATGATGAAAGAGAAGTCTAAACAAAAAATATGTACCATATGTAGTTGAAAGCTTTCAAAAGGTCTTTCAGGCTGGGTTAGAAGTTTTTGCAAAAAATTGATCCAACCAAAAAACACAATTATGCATGTTGATGAGCTGCCATTATTATATTATTTTATGTTTCGTATTTTATATACTTATTCCTTTGCCTTGTTTCGAGGGGTATAAAGGGTTTCCAAATCACTAGCAATCAGAGTATCCACTAGATAAAATTGATATCGGCTGGAAAGGAATGTACGATAGTCCTAACTGATTAGATACCACCCAGTTCCCGTTCAGGACCCTATCTTATCGGTGGAGACTATCGTATTCATCCTAAACCAAACGACTGTAGTTTTCATGGCATTTAAGAGAATCTGCTCTTATTATCTGAAGGTTGTGAGTGGTTGTTGACTTTTTTTGTTGAATCTATCAGTCATAATACCAATGTATCAATAAAGTTGGGGGTTTTTCCTCTTCACATCGAAGTGATCTTGAAAATTTTAACTATATTTTGAACTACACCACTACATTCCATTATTTGAAAGATTTTATGTCTAATGAGTGCTAATAGCTAAGCAATTGTAAGCCAATGAGGGATTGAAGTGTGAGATGAAGCTTACAAATCGCAACTAAATAATGAAATCAGCAGAATGTCTTGATCTGATAATATCAATTACCCCGGAGCTTAGACAAACGGAGTAAGATCACACTTGCTGAACTTGATGTTATTCCAGTCTCTCAATCATGAGGCTCACTTACTATCAGATAATCCTTGATTCGCTTGTGGTCTTTAAATATTGCACGTCTTTCATAGAAAAGTTGCGAAATCGTTTGAACGATAAGAGATCAACTCCGTCATTATCATTTGAGTCCCCGAGAAATTATTTTTCCTGCATTCAATCAGATACAACGTAAATTAATCAATTTCAAATACCCATGTATCAAGGATCTCAAATCCTTGCACAAATATAACGAATTTGAACGCATATTCAACATATTTTCTCGCACAAGTTTGGCCACAAATCTAACGAAAATTATATAAACCGAAAGCATGAACATACAACTCCACCAATCAACTCAACAATGGACTAGAAAAACAATCAATCATGATCCAAACACACAATTATACCTGTACAATCAACCTTGTTGTTGCTTGAAAACAAATCTGTCCAAATATGCAAATATTAGTAAGAAATATTAATAATTAAACGGAAAGATGAGAATGTTCACCAACAACAAGCATTCTGTTGATACAAAAAAAGCGCATAAACATGTGGGCAAGTCAAACCTCGTGTCAAAACGTTTTGTTTACGTTTTTATTTTCTTGCGGCACAAAAAATTTCATCATCTTTTTTTGAATTGACAATGTATATTTAAATTGTGGGAAATTATTGTTCATCTATTCATTTAGATATTATATTTAGGAGTAATATGATGAACTAGTTTCAATGGGAAATGTGTCTGTGTGTGTGTGTGTATTTCATTTAATCAATAATTTTCATCATGATTGAACGACAGCTTGTTTGTTTACATTTTTCTCAGCTGACCAATTGATTGTGTGCATCCGAATTTTGATTGGACAATCAGAGTAATTGAGATTTGATTTTTTCATTATTGATACAATTTATACTATTTTCATTGGCTCACAAGTATAGTGCTCTTACTGGCTTACTTGATTGTGAGCCTGATATGAGTGAATCTGATCCATCTCATTATAAAGTTCCGAACTGGTAAGTGGATGTTATTTATTTTCCTGCTGTTGGCTTCATGTTGACTTTTGGCTCATTCATATACACTGTTGAATGTTCTGTTTTTCTTTGAGCTATGATATTACGAATGATAATTATTGACCAGTGTATTTGATTACTCTTTGTGATGTACCTATAATGTCCAAAGGGCTGGTAAACCACCTTCAGGATATCATCTGGATGTCACAAAAGATGGCAAACTCATCCAGGTAAAGGAGTTTTAAATTGGACATGGCTAACATTTCCTCATGACTACTACTCAATTAATGTGGCTTGAATTGATCTGATTACTTCTTTTTATGCACAGAAATTGATGATCGATGATAAGAAGTGTTACCATTTTGGTCGAAATCCAGATTTGAATGACGTATGCATTGACCATTCATCGTGTTCCCGAGTCCATGCCGCCTTGGTATATCACAAAGCCTTGAACCGAAGTTTTCTGGTTGATCTTGCAAGTAGTAAGTTCATCTTTACCCTTTATATCAGTTCACCTGATTGTGTTGAACCCTAATCCGTGCCGTCAGCCATCCAACTAAATAAACTTTCATCTTCTATCTTTTCTAAGCTCATGGAACATTTATCGGAGGTGTAAGATTGGAAGCTCATAAACCAACACAGTTGGCGGTAAATAGTACCTTCCATTTTGGAGCTTCAACACGTTACTATACACTTCGTGAAAAACCGAATGCTAGTGGATCTGATAATCAATCAGGATCTGAGAACGTTGAGATTGGTCCTCACAACTTACCAGAATCCGAAATGGAATTGGATGTGAGTATTTATTAGTTCCCTTTATTATGCTTATTCATTCTGATGCATCTCTTCTCCCTTCTCTAGAATCTTACTGAATTCAATACGGTTCTGAACAAACGAGTCAGCTTGCTTGGTGGGCGAGAGAATGATAACAGAACCATGAAGCCTAGATCTATCTTGGTTCGTTTCAAGGAAGAGGAAGACATAATAAATCCCGAGGATGTGGATCCTAGTGTTGGACGATTCCGAAATCTTATGCAAACAACAGTAATACCAAAGAAACGAATGAAACTCAGTCATGGTCAGGACGATGGATCATTCCATATACTTAAACCTCAGATCGATTCATCTACTCATCTCTCATCATCACCAAGCTCCATATTTTCTACCTCAATGTCTATTAAGTTAGGAGTACCTCTGCCAAATCCTGTGCCCGATGTCGATCTGACTCAAGAACCACTCGAGTCTAAAGATTGTGTCATGGAGAGTCAACCAAGTGGTTCTGGCCTCCTTCAGAAGAAAAAGAAATATGCTAAGGAAGCATGGCCTGGCAGAAGACCAACTCTTCTCTAATATTCCTCTTGAATATATCTGAGATTTTCTCAAAGAACACTGCTCTCTTTCTCATACAACTAGTTTAATATAACCAACTTTCCAAACTACTTGTCCATGGTGTACAGTGAAATTGGTACAGTAGTTCATCTCTCCTCTTCACCCTGTAGCGGTTAAGCAATGAAGCTATTTCAAATAAACACATCATACGAATTGTAATCTCATCTAGTGATTCACTATTCATCGGAATCGAGACAAAAAGATTGCAAAATACAGGTGCATGTATAAATATAGTGTTTTTTTTATTAACAGATGAACTATCAACTTTTTGAAGGATTCCCTTCGACTGCATGATCCCAAGTGAAAGGCAAGCTTTTAAACTCTTTCAGGTGTGGACATGATCTCCTACATAATTTATACAAATCTATGCCGTGCAAATGGTTAGTAATGAGCACAAAAGATTTCAATGATGGTGAATTCATCAGAATCGTTCCAACCATTTCCTCTGTCAGATCTCGGTGTTCAGTAATGATGGTAATTTTTTCCAAGCTTTTGAGAGTTCGCAATGAGTTTAATGTACCAAAAGCACCTTGTTGTACGAATCTCAGCTCAAGCTCTCGAAGCTGAATGCATGATTCATAAATTATTTGAACTATCGAGGTGAATAGTCCAGCTTCACAAATAGCTGGAGCTGAAGTCACATATGAAGAGAAGAAAAATTTTCGCAAACGTTTTCCTCTCTCGCTCATAAAAGATCTGATATTGTCACTAGAATAGTGTATACCACGAAGACTGAGACTATCCAGATCACTTTTGATCAAAGTGAGATCAATTTTGTAATCTGAATTTCTTCTCGTAGCTTTCATACATCCAATGTCGAGGGATTTTAGATTTGCACATCTACCAATTATCACTTTGGAAACCTTAACGTTACACCATCCTGATAATTGATATTCATTATCGTCAATTAACATGTGCTAAAAAGGTGCCAGACACACTCATGACACACATATACAAACACTTACCAGTGAGAGTAAGTCTTTGAAGATCTAATTTCTTTGGCAATCTTGAAGGATTCCAACGAATACGATCGAAGGCCGAACTGTCTAAATGTCTGAGATTACAGCAATTCTGGAGAATCTTATTGAATGGAAATTGAACTTTGCGCTCATTACGAGAAAATAAACGCATCTCTCGATCATAATAGACATCTTTTCGTTTACGGATCCATTTATGGTGTATTCTCAGTGACAATGAGGCTATGTCATAAAATCGTCGACACACTGGAGCGTTTCACGGTCAAGCAACACATCGATTGAGATGATGAGCGAAGAGAGGAGAGAGAGAAAAATAAAGTTGAACATTAGTTGGAAGCTTCGAAAATCAATTATATTTTCACTCACCTCTTTTGAGTCTTATCTTTTCCCTGATATTGGGAATGTAGGCGAAAACTGTGAGAAGAGAAAGATCGTCCAAATCAGTTATCTTTTTGGTACTCACAAGACATGAAGTTTCCATAATTGAAACTGACACTCTTGGACGAAACGAATTTTTGAATTGTTCAATTGGAAATATCGATGTTAGAATGCAAGATTGGTATAAAGAACGATATGCCGCGCTTTGCCCGAATCCTAGTGTTGAAAACAACAATCACTGATTAATCTTTCAATAATTGCTAAGATCTTGAGGGATTTTTGTTGAACATTTTTTTGACACAAATCAAAACCAAAGAATCAACTGGTAAGGCGAATGGATAAACATTGGAAACCTCAAAGGCTATTGAGACGCTTGTTTACAAAAGATGCATATTTTTTAGCCTTGATGTTCACCAGATAGTTATCAGGGTAACGGTGAGACACCAAGTTTTCTATCATGTCTGTTCTATCTTGGGAATGTAATGATATGATGGAGAAATGAACATCTACTTCTCATTCAAGTGGTGAGTTGGAGAGAATAATCGATTTATTGATGATGGAAATAGGCAGAATTAGTGAACTTTTGTCATATTAGATGATAATTACATGCAAATTATAGTCGACGAAAAATTGAGCCATTACGTGAATTCGAAACTCGGCTGACCACTCTAAGGCGCCTTCGTCCAACTTCAACTGATCTCGATGTGATTCTCAGTTCTTCTTTTCCTGACTCCAGTCGATCCCATACCGAAGGTCTCTTAGATCCGAAAGATATTCTTCGAGATACCGGAACATCAATCCTATCAGCTAGAGTTTTTTTCTTATGCTCCTCTTCATCAGCCCTCATTTTCATGGGAAGTCCGTGAGAGGTGGGTGAAACATATAACGACCTTTCGAGATTATTTCTCATCTTATGAGGATTGTGTACACGAGGAGTTCTCTTGTGCTTGAAATTGCTGAGTCGATTGGACTCGCTGTCCCCAGGAATGCCATATTTTTGATAAAACTGGCTGTGTTTTCGAGCTCCTTGCATTTTTCTGTCAGCTAATAGAAGAAAAGAAACTCAATTAGTATGATGGTAGGAAATAATTCAAACACTCACTTATTGTGGCAAATCTAAGCAGAATACACTTGGCTTTATCGTGCGACTTGCCAAGACGCCAGCGATAGGGAGGAACAGAAACTTCTAAGCTGCCAGCATCGATAACTTCGATCTCATTTTTAAAATCTTCCGATAAATTTTCACTCTGATGGAGAACAAGAGCCTCTGATAGTCCTGAAATGGCTGTTGCAGCTTTCAATGAGTCCGAGAAGAGAACATTGCCTAAACCAAAGAAAAAAGATCACGATTAGGATCACACAAAATGAGAGCTGTACACCAAGATCACTTACATGCCAAATCGTTGACCCATTCAATTTTCTCTGGCTCATATTCATTGAAATAATTAATCACATCTTCAGTATTCATTTCTTGAACTCCTCGAATGTGGACAACATTCAATCTCCAAGTTGCTAATTTTCGATTGGATTGTTCATCTAGAATATGTAGAGGGAAGATGTGATGAATACATTGTGTAACAAAAAGGTCAATAATAATCAGAATGAGCACACAATAAACAAACCTGTGTCAATCGGGATGTCCATGATTCGGTAGAGCATTTCTTTTTGCTCCTCAGATATGAGATCAGCTTGTTTGGTGGTATTATCTCGTATAATAATCTTCGGAATTTCGGATGAATCAATATCTTCTGCAATTCCTTCATCTCCATCAGAATCCGGATAATCTTGCAATCTTATCTCGTC
Source organism: Brevipalpus yothersi (assembly GCA_003956705.1). Classification (NCBI taxonomy): domain Eukaryota; kingdom Metazoa; phylum Arthropoda; class Arachnida; order Trombidiformes; family Tenuipalpidae; genus Brevipalpus; species Brevipalpus yothersi. The sequence continues at coordinate 140,704 of QZCP01000312.1, forward strand.
AGCGATATGATGAACAGATGGATTTTCTTCAGCTTCAATTTCCATTATTTCTTCACTAATATCCATGATGATGATTAAAATAATTACTGTTGACTTATTACACACACACAATTGAGAATGTATCAAGATGAAAAGTATGACTTGTTCTCAAGCCAAATGAGACAAGATGAGATGGCTTTTAATTCGGACAAATGAGATCAAAGGACAGTTGTAGAAGGTCACTCAATTGACCATCAATTATCCAAAGTCAAGAGCTTACACTGGCCAATTGACGATATGAATCATCGATAAAAATTTAATCTGTATCCTCTCAAGTTCACTCACTTTCACGAGATCTTCAAAACCAAAACCAAAACAACTCTCACAATCAGAACAATCCAATCAAATAACAACTGACTTGATAAACGCGCGCAATTCATTACATTGTGATAGAAACTTGGAAATTCTTTTTCTCAGAATTCGAAATTTGAAATGAAGAATTTGGAATTTTTCTGAGAATTTTAGGTGATTCTTAAGAATATAATGAAAAAAATATGGAAAATCTTTACATTTTTTGAAATGAGACAATGAAAATGGTTTCCAACTTGTTTAGATGAAAGCTTTGTAACCATTTGTTTTTCGTCTTTTTGGTCGAGCTTTGATTGAGTTGCAAATTTTGCGTAAAAATCTATAGTAAAAAATATTGTAACAATTGTTGGTTGATTTTTGAAGAATTGTCAATTCATCCAAAGAAAATATAATCTCAAGATCATCTTCATCCTCTAATCTTAAGCCTTCCAAATTCTCCCGGCGAATCAATCGTCCTGTTTGATTGTCAAATAAGGCAATTATACCACGTCTTGGACAACTCGAGCAAGGATCAATTCCAATAACAGCGAGTACATCAGTACTTTCATCATAATCATATGTGAAGATGGTTCGCTAGGAGAAAAATGATAGATTATACTCACTCAAATTTAAAAATGAAATTAAAACTTACCGGAAAAGCAGATTCTTCTGGATTGATGATGTACTCATTTAGTTTATTCTTTTCAAACTCTGAATCTGACATGTGAATTTCAAATAGTTCCTTAGAATGATTATCTATTAAGGAACAGACAGATATTGAATGTTTACTGACCACAATAATATTATCTGAATAATCAGTGTGGAACTGAGCAATTGTTTGACCTTCGGCATGAGAACTCAATTTAATCTGTCTAATGGGTTGAATAGTTTTTTCAGAGATAATCCGAGCAACATGGTAAGTGCCATCATCTTCACCAGCAGGAGTGTAAATCAAGTGTGGAGGATAGCCGCCATGATCTATGAGAGGATTTCCAATTTCAACAGATAAAACCAGTGGTGGTGGCTCATCTATGATCAGGTTGACAGGGATTCCATGACCACCGATTCCCACAACCCTTGAAACGGAAGTTTTACATTCATCGCATCCAGCATAATTACGACATATCTCGCCAATTTTGATGGGAAATTTAAAGCTTTCAGTTTCTATGAGATCTTTGAGAGAGTAAATACAGTAAGTTGTTCTCTTGGCAATGATTGGTGTTGAAGTTCTGATCATTTCCATATTTACAGTAGCCGATTCAACTTTTCCAAATAAATTTGATGGAAGACGAAAGCATACTACAATCCGAAGTGGATTGATACGCAAAATTATGACATACAAAAGAGTTGTTCGATCACCAGAATTTCTCATGTCACCGGTTTGTAAAACAACACTATCGTAATGTCGATACCAATTGATGTAGATGAATTTGGCCCGCTCTGGATCACCGAGAAAGATTCTTTCTAGTAATTTACCATTGTCAAGATCAAATTGTAATAGAAAATTTTCCTTTGTCAACACTAGAAGGAATGGTCGAAATTTATCGGGTGGATTAGGTATAATATTGTGAGGACCTTTGTATGCGAGCATTTTATCATGGCCAAGTTTACTTCGTTCCACAAAATCACTTATCGAAAAAGAGAGAGGATGACTTCCTTTGGTCATCTTGTCCAGTGAGTAGCAATCACGAGAATTGATGAATATCTTATCACTTGAAAAGCGAGAAAAAGGAAGAGGACAATTGATTAACCAATAATTGACATTCCATTAAGCTAACTTTTCACCTACAATAAAACTGTTTATTCTTACTTACCAAAGTGATAGAACTCCTTTTTTCTTATTTTCATTCCAAATCAGAGAGAATTCATGTTCATCCTTCTGAAATGAGAGAAAAAAAACGCCAACTTACATCAATAACATAATCTCAAAATGAACAAACTACATCAATTTGGAGACAATTTTTACCTCATCATATAGACGACGAATCATTCGACAATCAAGTCGTGGATATTTCATAAAAGATCCCGTTTCTCGCTGAAATAATCTGTGGATACAATTTCGTGATGGCATGTTTTGATGATGATATCCACCACATCTACATCAACAAATCAATACAACAACTGACAACACTTGTCAATCACACCCGGTAAATGATCAACTAAACAGTGGCCAACGGAGACATTCTGCGACACACTTAAAATTTATTGTAATCAAGTAAAAAAAAGCTTTTAAAACTTTAAGCTTCCACAGCACTCAATTGTAAATGTCAATGAAGCTCTTCAATGAAGCTCTTCATCACATGCATACAGCATTGTGTGAGACTGTAGCGCTTGTAAACCTCGTTCTTCATGACTGTACACTTGCGCTTCATCCGTCTTATTGAGTGCCCTTCACACAAGTTGAAGTGAAAAATTAGATTAAATTTTACTATTAAAACTGATTAGAGGAATCATTTACGTAGTATTATCCTTATCTATTGATGGCCATATCGGAATTAAAATTAACACTCTTATCGCGAGAATGACAAATTGAAGATGTTTGAATTGAGTAGCTTTCCTGAGCTTTGATAAATTTCAATACGAATCGATAGTGTACTCAATAACGGTAATGAATTGCTGGGCTCATCGAGGCTCATCAGAACTTGGGCTTGCATGCTCATGTATTTTGAGGAGTAGAGGAGGATTGGTGAAAAAAATTCCCATATATTTCATTGTTTATTCTTTTTCTCTCCAGTACTCATGAAAAATTTGATATTTGATGAGTGAGATAAAAATAATAATAATAATGAAAATAATAATTATAATTTTCAAATCTTTTTTCCTTTACAAAACAAAAAAAATATTCCTACACTATTGGATTTGCTGCTAGCTCAAAGGGACACACTCAAACACATAAAACCAAACACTTTAAAAATTGGCCAATGTCAGTGAATTTGGAGCATAGTCTTGGTATCAGTCTGGTTGGTTTTTGGTGATGGTTGAATGACAACACATGATTGTGATGGTAAAATGGGCCTTCCATCGAGAGATATGGGTAAACTATTGGTCTCAATATCGGGTAGCCCTTCATCGGGTGATTGATGCTCATTGGCCAGAAGTATGATCTGTATACCAGCTATTTTACGTTCCAACTCTTGAAGCTTATTGTGAAAATCTTTGGACATACAATTATAATCTTTATCTCTCATCAAACTTCGTCGCCTCTCCTGACGAGCTTCTAATTTACTAATTTTCGCTTTCGCTTGGCGTAAATTTTTTTCCGATGTTATCAATTTAGCGGTGAGATCATGTAGTCGCTCTTTCATTAAACTTAATTCAGCTTCATGTGATTCTTGTACACCTTTCAAATCTTTCTTCAATCTACTGTAAGCCATCTCTAAATAATCATAATTAATGTATGACTCTCGAAGTTCCTTGTTAAGCTCTTTAAGACGATCTCTCAGTCTATTGGTGGTCTCTTTGAATTTTGATTCATCCTTATATCGATCAGTTTCCTCTTTCAATATGAATGATCGCATTTTTTCCAATTCCTGTTGCAATTCAGCGTTCTCATCTCGAAGACATCCATTAAGATCAGAATGATCACTCTTCTCCTGTGATGATGCTGGTGGAGGTGGTGGTGGTGGAGGCTCTTCTCGAAGTTGATTCATCTTTTGTTGGACATCTTCAATTTCTTCCAATTTACTTTGGCACACATTCTCTAGCTTCATAATTGTTGACTTCAATCGACACACTTCATTTTCTTTCTTGGGGGCTCGATCAGTATCGGTCACTGATTTCGCAAGATCCTCATAAAGGCTGACAATCTCCTTGAATCTTGTACCACTTCCGTTTGTGGAGGCCAAACTTTCCGGTGAAGAGGACATGGACGGTGAAGTGGACATCTTTAAGCTTTCATCACTATCATGATGCTGTGGATAGTGATGACCATTACCATTGACCAACAAAGGATGACTATGATGATGAGAAGGTGTGTGACTTTTTCCATTCGATAGAATGCTGTTAGCTTTGTTTATTTGGGCTATTTTGCCATTCATTTGACGATTATAGTTGTTGTTATTGTGGAAACCATTTTTGTCGGCAATATTTCCAAAGTAATTATTGTTATTGATCAGAACACTTTTTGTTTTTTGACGAAGATTGTTGTTGATGGACAGTTTTTCGTATGATAGCTTATCGACTGATTTTGACTTTCGAACACCACAGTTAAGACTGTTATTGCGCACTAATTCTTCCCATTCTTTGTCAATTATTTGATCATCCAACGATTTTGGATCAATATTGATGAAATCATCCAAATTCACCTCATCAATAGAATTAACAATTTCATTTATTCCTTTACAAGTCAAGCTATCATGTGACTTTCCTAGACCATTGCGGAGAATTTGTGATGGCTTCTTGTATAATGGTGAACTATCTCGCTCATCATCAGATACGGAGCAAGAATCACCTGGAACCTAAGTGAAAAATAGAATATTCCATGAGAATTTTAATCACAATGACAATTCTGTCAGAGCATCATCGAAACAAACGTGCTAATTTGTTCAGGAATTTTCAACTCTTCATCCCATAATAAAAAGAGATTGATCATAGAATTCATCTTCTCGTGCAATTTCATTCAGAATGAATAGATGTCAAATTAATTTGATATTGATCAAGAGCGACAACTGCTCTGAATTTGTCTGTGACCCATCAATGGTCACACCATCAAGTTTCAGGCTCTTCTTTCATAACTGGTCATCTTAGATGCTACCTCTTAAATCGTCTGGGTTAAGGAAACTACATCAGTCACCAAAATACGAAGGATGATACTTTTGATCTTCAAGATTAATCCTCTATACAGTTGCATAAAATGGATCAATCTGATTCAAGATTAGAACGAAAGAGGAGGTGGAAGCTGGTGGAAGAGAGAGAGAGAGAGAGAGAGAGAGAGAGAGAGAGAGAGAGAGATAGAGAGGTGGAAATGTTGGCCTGATCCCATTTTTAGATCTGAATTTATGTGACTGATCATGAGGTTTCCACTAAGCCATTAGCTTCACATCTTGTGTGTGTGAGTGATGTAACTTTTCAAAATTATGATCTGCTGGATAAATGAGTATCTTTAACTGATTCAATACATAATTTTGGATGTTTCCCCATTCAGGACATCATATCTATGAAAAAGTAATCACGGTCATCATTTCCAGGCAAGGTTCTTCAATAAATGATTGAGATGCATGGTGATGATACTTCATCGTTGTCAATGAATCCAGAACTTCCGAATGATCAGATGATGGAGGGTACAAAGAATCTGTTACGCTACTCATATACTTATGTATTGTTTGGCTTGAAAGATATCAATACTCATGATATGTTTGATCTTTTTTACTCATCTCTTACACATTCATCTCATGATTTCCTCCTCCCTTTCTTTGATTAAGGTACCCTAAATTTTGACTCTATTCAGTTTTCAATCTCGGTGGAGATACTCTCTTTCATTTATCTGAAGTCAGTTTAAGAACTGGAAAGCTGTATCAGGAGCTCTCTTTTCCAAATGAACTAACGGAGTTTACAATTACCTTGGTGTTTTTGGAGGATTCAGAGAATGAAATCTCTCCAGAACATGGAAGCGATGATACCATCCTGGATCTTGAAGTAGATCTTGAAAAAATGAACGTGGAGAAGAGAGAAAAAAGAATGAAATGAATATTATTCATAAATTATAGCTACTGGCATGAGTAAACTGATGATCACACTGAGTTGTTACTACTTACCTTGAACGTGCCTTTCCTTTTAACCTAGATATGGATATAGTTCGATTGACCGGAGGTGAAGGCGGAAGTATCCGATAGTCTTCTGAAAATGAATCAAAAAAATTTTCAATCAATGACTGCTTGAATTGAACATGGAGAGCATCCTCAAAAATTCATATGAGATATGACAGAATGATTCAAAACTTTTATAGCAATTTTTCTTTTCAAAAATATTAAACAAAAATCTTTCTAGTTTAGTCAGCTCTGATCATCGTGAAAAAATCTACAAATTTAAGAGTAACAAGCTGATGGATTCCTTGTGAGATCAACTTCATCTTTGGGTATTTTGAGAATATGAAGATAGAAAATTCTTCACCAAGATGAGGTAGTAGGATCGAAAAAGTTGAATACATTTGATAATACGTCTACAAACAAGGGTGTTGAAATTTCTTCAATAGATTTCTGGTAAAAGATGTAAATGCTATGGAAAGCAAATAAGCTAGGTAAGTAAATGAACGGAAGGGAAAATTGTCAAATTTTTGGTTACTTTGCAATTCCATAAAATGCTTTTCGCTTTAGATAAATTCTGGCATATCTCCCTTCGATATTCATTTTACAAACATTAATGAAATGCAACAAGTTAGCATCTTGGTAATTATTTTGCTTATGTTAGCTTAATGAATAAACTAAAAAAAGGTGTTCAAAAACTTCAAATAATAAGTTTGATGAATATTATTTTTTTATGCTCATTTTCTCACTTCTCTTCCGCATCCTTGATAAATATATGATCAAGTATAAATATATTTATCCATATATTTATATTCAGATGTAAAGTTGATGATAATCACATCGTTCAAGTTTAGATTCGAGTTAAGTTGATTCTAAGATAGCGTAAAAAATGGCTGATTATTGAGTTTGATTAACTTGAAAGCGTCCATTACACACATTTATAAATGCTAATTATACATTCAATATTTTTATCAATATTCTTGTGTGTGTGATAGTAATCAGATATGCTAATTAGATTCGATCAAAATCCTTCTCTCGATACTTGTTTTTCTTTCCCGACTATTCCAATCAAAATTCTAAATTTACTTAAACACATCAGCACCAAGGAACTTACCTGAATCATTCTTATTCCTAGTGTTCAATCGGCAATTTAGTTCAATGCTCAAAGGTGCTCTCTGTTCAAGAGGATTGCTTGGAATTCTCGTTATTCTTGATGGTTGTGAAATTTTTATCTGTTTGGAGGTTCCATTACAATTTTCCCATAGCTATATTCAGAAAAAAGAAGAAATTGAGTCATCATCATGAAAATTTGATGAAGTGGAGATATAGTTTGAGTGTTCCAGAAGAAAATTGATCATTTCTCAGCCATGTAGCACTTTGTTCACGAGCTTACAAGCTTTACTTGATTATCAATCAATAGTATCATAGGATGATTCGAATTTTGATGCATTATACACGAATTGGAAGTTAATTCTAGAATAACAGTAATCAGCATCTTAAAGGAGTGTTATACAGTGTTTATGTAGAAATAAGAATGGATGGTCTAATTATCAGAGAAAGATGGATAGATTGAGAGAGAGAGAGAGAGAGAGAGAGAGAGAGAGAGAGAGAGAGAGAGACATAAAATTCATGTATCCAAAAAAAGAACCAAAATAATCCACTGTAAAGTGATCAAAAAGCAATCTGAATCAATTATTTTTGAATCAAGGTAGATTGATCAACTTTCTTTGATCATAACATACATGTAGTGATCAGATAGGAAATCATTTGGAGGCCTGTTTTAGGCTAATCCATCAGCTGATACACCAAGTTGGAAGCGAAGTAACTGATGAATTGAAAGAGAGAGAGAGAGAGAGAGAGAGAGAGAGAGAGAGAGAGAGAGAGAGAGAGAAAATAGAGTGGCTATTCGTTTTTTCATTTACCCCAAGTGATCACATATATTCGAGAGGAAAAAAATAGGACCCGAATCGAGTTCCCGCAAAAATTAGACCTAACTGATGATATACAATCTGATTCCATATGAAATATTGTGTGTATGTGTAGAAGAGCGTTTTCACATCTTTCTCTCTTCTATTCTCGATTAACCATGATGGAGATGATTTCAGAAAATAAATGAGCATGAATCGAGATCTTGGATTAGCCTGAATTTGAAGTAGAAAACTAGTTGAAAGTGGTTTACTATTAACATGATTTTGCTACATTCATATATAATAATAATCTTTTTCTCAATATTATGAAACAGCATCCCTCTCTTTCCTCTTATCTTCAATTTCATCTTCCTCCTCTCTCTTTTCTCATCATATTGGCCTTCTTATTTTCTTTATTTCATCATCAAAGCACTCAATAAATAGTTGATTTGGTAATCAAGTATACTTCTCTCTCTCTCTCTCTCTCTCTCTCTCTCTCTCTCTCTCTCTCTCTCTCTCTCCTGTTCCTTACTTTCCCTCGATTCTGTAATCAAAAAAATTGATGAATTCATCAGAGGAGAACAGAGAATGCAAATTTTTGGCCAGTTTTCTGACCTTGACCTTGATGTAAAACGGAAACAATTGATACTGCACCTGATAAATTCAATTCGTGTTCAGTCAGCAGATGGATTCGAAGCTCATGATATAAGTGAATAAAAAATATTCATAAAAAAATACGTGATCAAGTGTAAATAATTGTGGTTAATTTCTTCTTCTTCCTTTTTTCAGAGAGAGAGAGAGAGAGAGAGAGAGAGAGAGAGAGAGAGAGAGAAAGAAAGAGATCTGTATGGAAAGCAATCTGATTAAATAAATCTAACCATGGTAATTGATCGAGATATACTTTTGAAAGAGAAAGGTTCCTCGCAAGCTTTAATCTGGGTCACTCTCAAAAAAATCTGAGAGAGAGAAAGAAAGAGAAATTTTTTGAATCAAGGAAAACAAGAAAACAGTAATGCTGATGATTGCTATTATTACATTTGCTAACTTGTCCACCAGAAAGATCAACCACAATCAATTGAAAGAGAGAATCACACTCATCTTTTTAGGTGAGAGAAAATACAATCATGATGATGATAGGTTGATTTGTTCACAAGTTTGGAATTGAGAATCGCAAAGTGGCAAGACAAATAGAAGTGAGAAAGGAAGAGATTGAGAATGAAGGTGAAGAGGATTCAATCGAATTAGAGTAGAAACAAATTGTCTGATTAGGGTCAAGTGAAGGTGGCTAGTAATAAGTGAGGCTAAAAGAGTCACGGAATTTGATTGAGGAATAATGATGATTCATTCACCTTGTCTCCTATGCTCATTTCATTTATCAACCAACTACTCTAATACTACTACAACGACTACTGAGTGATGCTGCTGAATGATGTCTGCTCTCTCCTCTCTTGGCTCCTCTAAATCTTGGCCTAAGAATGCCAAAATGAATAAGGACAGAAAAATTTTGGTCCTAATAAAGATGTGTGTGCCCCTCATTTAGAGGTTCCCAGCATTTCTATTCCTCTAAATCCTACTCTCTCTCTCTCTCTCTCTCTCTCTCTCTCTCTCTCTCTCTCTCTCTCTCTCTTTCCATCTATCTAGGTTTATTGGCTTCACAAGTCAAGATTTTGAATTATTAATACTTCTTAGAGAGAGAGAGAGAGAGAGGTGTTTTTGATGATGGGAAAATGTTATAAAGTTAAGGAGAAGTTTCTCCTTTTCTCGGTCATTTTGTGACGATTTGCTGTTACCGAAAGAATCAGCCAATTTAATTTAATTGATTCTAACCTTTTATTTTCTAAAATCAGATGATGGTGAAAGAAAATGGCTGCAGAATTTTGGCTTAGCTTTTCGATAGAATATTCTAACTTTTTTCGCGGCAAGATGTATGTGTGTGTGTGTAGCATGAAAGCAAAAGTGAAGTGTTAGTTAGTGGAAGTTACCATGAAGCTGGGAAGCTGAGGCCATTCTTAAACCATTCTGAGGAATCATCAATTGTGATGGGAAAATGAGATTTTTTTTTCACTGTAATTCAGATGAAAATTTTTACGAGGTAGGAGTGAAGTATCACGCTCTGAAAAGGGTTTCCCGTGAAACATGGAATATGCCACCCTGTTGAACTATGCGAATTGTGAAATTCCTGAAACTTTTCAAAATTAACATGGTGTTAAAAGCACATACATCTGGTAAGATGGTGAGTGAGTTTTTTCTCTCTCCATGCTAAGTGAATTTTATGATACTTTCACTCAACCTCAGCCATGACCTTATGAGTTTGAATGGTGCATATATAAAAAAACATCATTAGCAGACTATTTATTAATAATATTCGCTAGAAAATTTTGAAATAAGCCGAGCAGAAAAGCTTGCCTGCAAGCAGATGATGCATACATGATTTCATGAGTTCGGAAAATATGAACGAAAAATTCAGAAAACAAATAATAATAGTGATGTGAAAATTGAACTGTATCCACATGAGAATAGAATTCGAATCTTAATTTCATTATCTAACTCATTGATTTGATTCACGATCTCAATTTTGAGCTGGGAATGCTGATCGTTTTTGGATTCCATCAAATCATCAATTCATAGTGAAAAGCAGAGGAAAAAAGAGAAAGAAAGTCAGCTAGAGGAAACAAGTGAATAAATTTTCATGAATGTAAAATGATATCAAGTACACCTGTGTACCTGGAAGGGCCAAAGTGAAAGTGAGTAACTTGATTCTAGTAATTGACTATGATTACAAGTAGATTATATCTATGATGGGAGCTAGCTCATGGGTGAAGAGGAATGAAAGTGAATTTCCCAGTCCAGCAGAGTAATTGAAGATAAAAGAGAAAGAGAGAGAGAGAGAGAGCAACAAACCTTGTCCATGGATTGGATGAAGAATGCTTAATAACAGTATCAACTACAGAGCATCAGACACACACACACAGCAAGTATCAATTCGAAAGTGATTACATCGCTCATTGTGGGTGTAATTCAGGAAAGTTTAGGAATAAACAAAAAGACCAGAAAGCTCATTCTTGGTAAATGGCAATATAATGTTAGAAAGTTAATTTGAGTTAGAATGAAGAGAGCAAGATATGAAAATTGCGCCCATCCAGTAGCTGGGTGAAAGGCTCATCTTATATTATGTTGAAGCAAATTTAGTAGCCTAAATGATGATAACTGGAACGCTGTTCAGGTAATAATAATATCATGGAAGATGGGAATCTTAGGCCCGGGATCAGTCGTAATAGTTTGAGTGACTCGCCCTCAGTCGTCTACACACATACACATTCATACTTTTCACTCTCATTTCTCTCTCTCTCCCATAAAACTTGCAAAAAAATTTTTCTTCTTCTACATCTTATGAAAGAGAGAGAGAGAGAGAGAGAGAG